>JAVSBS010023543.1:54522-96393 GCA_033124195.1 Coracias cyanogaster | reverse complement strand
GGGCAGAGTAGAGGGGGAGGAGGACCTCCCTCCATCTGCTGGACACACTCTTCTTCATGCACCCCAGGAGACCATTGTTAATTTAAGGTTGGATACTTCAAGATCAAATCAAAATTCTCATGTTTCTGGTGTCAGAATTCTGCGTCAGGATCCGTCTGAGATATCTTAGATGTTATCTGAACAATTCCTTATCTCCACAATATTGTCTTTCTGTAACAGCTATGCAGGACTGGAATTTTGTTAGCAAAATTAAACAGGTATAATTTGCAGAAAAATGATACTTTTGAACTTTAGAATATCTACAAAGCATAAACTAATTTTTCTGCTCACATAGTGATAAAATTTTCCTTCTTTTTTTTGATTAAAAAATCTGAAGATAAATTGGCCTCAAGGTATTTGGTGAGTTATCTAGGAATGCAGAGCTGTATTTTAGATTTGGAATATCTGACATCTTAGTTGAATCACAGGATTTTCAATAAATTTGCTTTTCTTATTTTCATGTAGTATTATAACTAGTTTTATCCATTATCTATCCTGCAGTGTGCTGCTTTAGCCTTTGATTTAGCAGAACATTGATTTATATGCATAAATATGATTGACTTCATTGAAATCCATCCTGATATCACGATATCTGGGAATTAATCTATTTCTTTAATTTCCTCCTTCAATTCACTGTGCTTGTATGAATCATTTTCTCTGAATGCTGCTGTTACATGTGTTAACGAGAAACGGATAACCCATGACATTACTTACAGTATGAAGTAGTTTAGAGTTTAGATAACTCAGTTTTCAGAATAGCTTATTGTTCCCTTTGATCTGACTGATGAGGATCAATACTTTTTTTACTAATCTTTACTGTCATCCAAGTATTTTTTTCCTTGTGCAGGCAGTCTATCAAGCAAATACTTAATACTGAGCATAATCAAAAACTCTCCCTCTCCAATAAAGCATCCAAGCTTGGTTTACTTTTTTTGAACCCAGCACCTACTTTATATCAAGCTAATAAAAATTTTTTGAATGATTGTTGAATGACACAGATTTTGCTAAATAGCCAGGTTCTATTCATATTGGGATTCTGGAAGCTTTCTTTAACATCTGTACTTGACCTGTGGTAGTAGGTTAGATTAAGGTTGGCTCTCAATCAGTGTGGTAATTCTTATGTCTCTGTTTAAACCCAAAAAAGCCTCCAAGGATTTGGCTGTCAATTTGAGAACAGGGAGATCTGTGCAAGATCACTCAACGCTAGAGTAGTAGAACACATTTTTGAGCCAACTTTTTACATTCAAAAACCTCTGCTCTTGTCTAATTCCTGAGTTTTCCAAACTGGCACTTCTGACTGTGTGTTACGTCTGTCAGAGAGGTCCCCAGGTTCTTCTATTGTGGCTGACGCCCACGGCCACAAAAACCATGTCTCTGTAAAGCTGGTAGCTCCTGTGTGCTAAATGTCAGTCCTTCCCTATTCCTGCTGAGACCTCACTTTGTAGATTTGTGTCTCTGAAGGAAAGGAATAGGAAGATCTTTCTAATCATTCCTTTAACCATACGATTATATTCTCAGTGAAGTTTGATGAAATTCAAATCTCTACCCATGCTGAACTCAGAGCTCCCTGATTTGAATCTCCCATGACAGTCCTTGAGCCACTATCAAGTATTCTGACAGTGCGTTCAAGGCTGCTGATTTTGGCCCATCTTTGTACGTTGTCAAGGATATGGTGGCCTTGTCTTCTCAGAAATTAGGTTTCAATGTATAATCGGTGAATGCCATTCTCACCATAACCACTTGTGCTGACTTGCCTGATGATTTTTGTGAATTTCTCAGCTCCTAATTCTTATAAAATCCTCTACAACTGTGTTTGGCAAGTAAGGTTGGAATATGACTTCTTCCAAATGGGCAGGACATGCATTGACTCTTGCTTCAGTTTCACCGTGTCTTAGTTCTGTGATGGAATTAACGTTATTCCCTCAGTTATATTCAAGATTATGAGATGCTCAGCTTCTACAGTGGTGAAGCCATACAAGTTTCTTAATTAGATAGTAAGTCCTTTGTCCAATTTGGAATATATATATTCAAGCAACTACTTAAAATTAAGGCTGAATTGTACCCGCAGCTGTTAAACATCATGATGGTTACACCAGTTAGTTCTTGCTTTGGCAGGATGTTTAGCATGCACCTAAATTTAAGTCTTAATGATTTAGATTAAATCTCTTTGGTGCTTAGGCACATTCTTGACTCCATTACTGAATAAAGACTTAAAACCGAACAACAAACAAGCTAAGGACACCCAGCAGAATCATTGGACTGTTGTTCCATAAGACCGGAAAGCTGACTTTGGCATGAAGACCTGTTTGCTTAATTAAATCTCTTAATAAGTAGACCTCCTTTATGACTTATACATAACTAACAAGCTTAAATACTACAGATGATTTTTTTTTCTACAATGTTATTGAGTAATTAACATTTAATTCTAATCAAATCCCATAATTTCCTGTTACGATTAGCACAGAGACCCAGTTCCAGAATGCTCAGAGCAAGCTGTCCTGCTTTGCTAAACAGGTACTGCAGAGCCCTAATGCTGCCCCAGAAGACTTCTCTGTGTATTCAATTAAAACACAAAGTTACTGCCTAATACACACAAGTAGATGTGTTTCATACTGAATAAATGGCTTTGGTTTGGATTAGTACCTATTTCAACACTTTTATTAAAATATGGAAAGACTAAATGGAGCTAGGGATGTAATTCTTCTCAGTCCCCCTTCTCTGACAGTTTAAAGTGGAACCAAAATGTAGAATGTATGCATAGCAATAACTACAACTGGCATAAAATATTTCACACACAAAAAATAAGCAGAAGGTCTGGTTTTTTTATATATGGGGTCTTTCATGTTAAAAATGCTGATACTTTTTTTTTTTTAAAATGAAGTTCTACAACTATTGCTGCATAAAGCATAACATATACTTCTACCATAAGAGATGCTTTTATTTGCACTGAAAGCAACATTTACAGTTCTGATTAATTGATAAAGTGATTAACTGGATTTTAATCACTTTCTAGATGGAAACTAATGGATATTTAAGAGTATCTATCCTGACTTGGCAGGGATTGGACAAGATCTTATTTTTCTTACAACTTTCATCCTTTGTGCAGAAGTGATTGTACCTTGGGATTTCTGATATCCCGACAAGTATTTTGTAAGCTTGGATAAATGTAAACTCGCCAAGTGATTAACAAGACATCGGTGGGATACCTTGATGAGGTCTGGGATGCCTGAATGTTCTGGGTCTGCAGAAGTGAATCATAGAATGATAGGGATTGGAAAGGACCTCTGGAAATCATCTAGTCCAAGCCTCCTGCTAAAGCAGGTTCACCTAGAGCAGATTGTCCAGGACTGAATCCAGGCAGATTTTAAGTATCTACAGAGAAGAACACTCCACAGCCTCTCTGGGCAGCCTCTTCCAGTGCTCCATCACCCGCACAGTAAAAAAGTTTTTCCTTACGTTCAGGTGGAACCTCCTGTGTTCCAGTTTGTGCCCACTACCCCTTGTCCTGTCTCTGGGCACTGCTGAAAACAGTCTTGCCCCATTCTCTTGACATCTGCCCTTTAGGTGTTTATAAGCATTGATAAGATCCCCTCTCAGTCTTCCCTTCTCCATGATAAACAGTCCCAGCTCTCTCAGCCTTTCCTCGTAAGAGAGATGCTCCAGTCCCACAATTGTCTTTGTAACCCTCTGTTGGACTCTCTCTGTGGGGGAACTGGGGAGCCCAGAACTGGACACAATACTCCAGATGGGGCCTTCTTAGGGCAGAGTAGAGAGGGAGGAGAACCTCCTTTGACCTGCTGACCACAGTCTTCTTAATGCACCGTTGGCCTTCTTGGCAACAAGAGCACATTGCTGGCTCATGGTTAACTTGTTAGCCGCCAGACTCAAGGGTCCCCTTCCACAGAGCTGCTGGAGGAAGCGCTCCCACCAAATGTGAGACCAAAATATTGAAAGCCTCAACCTTGTCCTTCTCAGGAGTACCTGAAGTGTGAAAATGTGCCTGCCATGTCCCAGCGGTAGCAACTCCAGAGCAGCCAGCTCTAGAGCATATTGCATTTTTTGCCATGTAAGAGGTAAACTCCAAAGTTCAAAATAGATCCAAGTTTTTTTCCACAGCAGGAAATCCAGGTGCTCTAATGAAACCACGAATCTTGGAGCTTCTAGGTTCGTATGGGCAATTTGTGGCAGGAGTCACAGGGATTTGTGCCTGGGGACAGTCATCAGGGCAAGGCTGTTGGAAAGCCTTGCCCCAGCAATTTTGGAGCTGCAGCTAATGGTGAAGGAATTGACACCTGTGGCAATGGCAGAGCACAGCTGTGCTGTCTGGAGGCCGTATTTCATTTCAGAAATATTCTCCTCTGTTGTTTCTTATTATTGAAACCGGGCACAGGGGAAGGGTGTGAGATACGCACAGGTGCCCATCTGCCATGAATGCGCCTCGCTGCAGCACCCCCACAGTGCAGTAGAGCTCCCAATTTCAATTTGACTGCTTCTGCCTCAGCAATGTCTTTCTACAACAGTGCTCATGATACTCTGCAAGAACTCATTAGCCAATACCTAATTAAAGTCCTCTTCTTTGCTGAGCCACCCTATGTTTCTCGCTTTTTTTTTTTCTCTCTGACATTACCTCATCTGTTTTCTGAGCAGTTGTTCCTGATATGTTTTGTATTTCCATTGCAAATTCTTCGAGACAGGCATTAGTAATTCAGCCTGTTTTGCGGAGCGGTGTGTACACTTACACTTCTGTCTAAGCGGAAAAACAGTAAAAGCAACATCTTGAAAGATTTACTGAATAGGGCGATACCATAGGAACGTTTCCTTCACAGAGAATGAAATAGTTAACAGCAAAATTATCGTTTAATCTTACTAGATCATGGGATAATTCCCATAACTGTGAGATTACTGACACCACTGTGTATATTGTTGTTTTAATTGTTTGCTAATTAGCAGTTCACCCAGCAGACCAAATTGCTGCTTGGCATGCTGCACTGTGGTACAGCTTTGGCTCCCTCTATCTCCTACACCCCATCTGCTCTTCCCCTCTCTCCTTCTACGAGCTGTGAGCAGGGAACTGCACTTGCTCATGCACTAGGATGAGAAAGCAGATTATCCCCAGAAGAAATCTGACTGGGCCGTTCTGGAAATTTAAAGCATAATTGGAAAAGGCCTGGTTCTTTGGTCTTCCCTAAAATAATGCTGGGCTAAAATGATAACAATAAAACTTCTCTACTCCCCACCTTCAAAGCTTCAGGCCAGAGAAATAAGCGAAGTAGTAACCTTGAGGGGGGCAAGGTGGGAGTGGGAAAGAAAAAAGGAAAAAGAAAGAAGGTGAAAACATCTGAATATAGGTTTCAAAGCAACAGACTGGTTTTCTTTTCTGTTCTTATAGACACAAAACAGTATGCACATGAGAAAAAGTAAAAATGACAAAATGCAAGCAGCAGCAGCTTCTCTGGATAAATATGAAAGATCACTGACATGAATCAGGTCCCTGCTCCCATTTCATGTAAGTCATTGTTTAAAATGCAAGCATTCTATTTTGGGCTCACAGGTCCAATTATTATTCTCCAAAATCATACAAAAATCTGTCATAAATGGTGTGCATTTTGTCTTATGCCTGACCTGAAGTTTGCTTTTATTTCAAAGCTGTAAATAACATGACCTGTCCGAGCTGAAGGTGTAGGTTGCAGTCTTCAAAATTATTTTAAAATTTCTCCCCATTCCTTGCCCTGAAACTAGTGTGAATTTTGTGTTCTGTTCTTCACCGTGTTCTAGACTTGAATGAATTCAACACAGGGAATGACACATCAATATGCCAAAAAATAGTTTATATAAATACTTAGTAGCTAAAGAAAGATGCAATGACAGCATCATTGTCTATTTCTTATATAATTATTTACATCTGGGTTCTGCTTAGCGCAAAAAAATAGAACTCAGTGTCTTTCAGCTAATGGATTATTTTTTATTTTTTATCTTCCCCAGGTATCCAAACTACTACTACTTCTCTTACTAAAGGTTAATGCCAGAGTTAGGTGATGGCAGTCAAAACCAAAAAGAGCAAGAGATCAGAAACACTACGATCTGATTCCTTCGTAGGTATGGCAGCAATTTGTGGCGTTCATCACTCTGCAAATGGGCTGCTTTCTGCTCTTTGTTAACCTCCAGACGTCACATTAAAAACTGGGCACATCTCTGCTTGATAGGCTAAACAGAAACTGGGCATGAGGAATGCATCTTCCAGTTCCTTGAATTCTGCAGGCCTAACGAGCTAGCTGCAACACATTGTGTTCCTCAACTGAACTGACTTCCAGAGTTATTCTGAGGAAACAGAACATAGCAACTTTAGCGCTTCTCTTTTTGCAACTGAATTGTAATTCAGTAATGTGAATTTCACGTTTATTTCTGCCCTGCCACCTATTTGATGTGGACCTTCAGGGTTATGATTGCAGCTGCATAAGTGGAGATGTTAAACACCTTTGAAATGATACCTCACACAGCTGCAATTTTAAGATCCCACTTCGTATTGCCAAAATTTTTCCAGACCTTGGTATTAGATGCAATTATCAGACAAACAAACAAACGGTGATGTCCAACAACAGCTTCTAAAAATACTTCCTACCTAGTTTTTTCACACCTTTCCGTTTGACTCTTGTGTCTTTGGGAATCAGCAATGTTCTTGTTCTGGCCATATGCTTGCACCTGTCTTGTCTACTGGCAGCACTGTAGCTATTATTTCTCTTTAATATTGCAAAGCTCTTACCTTTTCCTTTCTGGTAATGAAGCTGTATTATAAAATATGTAAAAAGTCTCTAATTCACGTTGATGGCCTTTTCATTAGCCTGCCATGAATTTTCTCTTTTGTGAAAGGTCATAGAGAAAGAGCTGTACAGAGACTGGCAGTCACCTCTCACCTTTGTACAGAGAGCCTCTCCACAAGAGGCATTGTCCGTATGAGCCATGGAAGCCTCAGGTGAGGCAGTGTAATATCTCAGGAAGGTAAAAAAAGTAATTCTGGCTGTCTCTCTGATCTGCTGGAAATGGGAGAAGACAAGGTGATTATGGTGGGTTAACCTTGGCTGAGCACCAGGTGCCCACCAAGCTGCTCTATCACCCCCCCTTTTTCCCCTCTCCCTCCTCAGCAGAGCAAAAAAAGGGGAAGAAAATAAGATGAGAAACAAGAGCAGTTTAATAATAACAGAAGCCAAGCCAAGCAAATCCGTACATGGAAGCAAAAGAAAAAAAGATTTATTCTCTAATTCCCATCAGCAGGCGATGTTTGGCCACTCCCTGGGAAGCAGGGCTCCAAGACACGTAGCGGTTGCTCTGGAGGACAACGGAACGGCCCCCCCGTCCTCCTCTTTCTCCCTAGCTTTATAGCTGAGCTGACGTCATATGGTATGGAATATCCCTTTGGTCAGTTCGGGTCAGCTGCCCTGGTTGTGTCCCCTCCAAAGATCTTGCCCCCACCCCATCCCACTGTGGGGGTGAATGTTGGGAAGAGTCTTGGTGCTGTGTGAGCCCTGCTCAGGAGCAGTCACAATGCTCCTGAGTATATGAGTCTTTATTAGATACTGCCAAATGTAAGTGTAGCCAGTATTCATAAGTATCATAGTTAGTCTTAAGATTAGAGTGTGAAACAAAGTTCTTGATCAGGTAAGAAGTACAGAAGAGCCACAAAACATCTATAGTATGGCTGCTTTAAATGTATTTATGTGAGATAACACTCTTAAGTAAGTTTAATGATCATATTTAAATTACTTAATTATTGAAACTGAATAGAAAGGAAATGCAACTTCCATCTAAATCTTCAAGAAAAAGGCTTTGTGACCGTGTGACCCTTTGTATCCCCCAATATACCAGTATTTTTCTATCTTAGCAATATTTGTTACTTTTCTATGAGACAGAAAAAACAGGCATTGGTATTTTACTAAGAAATGGGTTGGATAGACTGTCTAAGTGAGGAATTTCAAGGAGGTTTACCATTTACAAAACAAAAGAAAAAAAATTTAGCCAAGTATTTATTTTCCAAGGTTCTATCTTAAATGACATCACAGTATACTGTCTGAAAAAGGGCTCAGACATAAAAGCTGGTAGGCTGGAAGCAGATAGTCATAAAAGAAGATAGATTTAAAGAGATTATGGAGCATTCTGATATACTGAGTTCATTACCTAGTGAAAAGCAAACTTTGATTCCTATATTTTATTATTCTACCTTCTAGTTTCAAACTATTATATGAAACCACTTCCCAAAGTGCCATGGAAACTCCTCCTACATATACACAAGAAAAGGATTTCTTTCATTACATTGTTGCTTTTTCAAAATGACTACAGAAATTATACCTAAAAACTTGGACAAAATGAAAAACAAAACAGTAACGTAATAGGGAGTTTAAATTGTTTGTGTTCCAGTCTAATCCTGAAGCAAAACACACTTTTGTCACTGGAATCTTTTGCCTCTAAGAAAATGGTGCATTTAGTATTGTTATACCAATTAAAGTATAGATCTGCTCACGTAATGAATGGATTTTATATGACAATTCTGTATCCAAAAGCACACAACTGTACAACTGTGTAATTCAGAGAGAAGTCGTAACTGATATTCCACTTTTGTCAGAAAGAAAGTCCTGTTTCCACCCCACAGGCACTGAAATTAATTCTCCAATGATGATGATTCATAAAGTGAACCCAGAAAAGACACACTGCCACCCCCCACCCCAAATTAAGCAATCAATAAACTAAATAAACAGAAAAGACATCCATGAAGAAGGTTACATAAATTGATTTGTTTGTATTCCCATTCTGCTTAATTGATAGAATCTAACCATCCATCAAATTCTGAATTTGTACTAAATAAACCCCTACCACTAAAATGATATCGTTCCTGTATGAATGAAAAGTACAGTCAGAAGGGACTGTACTTTTCATAAAGATAGGACCTGTTTAAAATAATTCATAGCAAAATAGCAATTGATCTTGTTCTTTACACCCCACGATTCCCCTTTACAAAAGAAGGCTATTATCTGTGAAGATGGGTAGGCCATCTATAAATGTAACTTTTCTACATTAAGGCTAAGAAATTTTTAATAATCATTAAGAGTATTTGAAAGGTAGCTCCTAGGAACACTTCAAAAATCAAAGGCCTATTGTTGCAGTTATTGTACTCTTACACAGAACAAAATACAATACAGAAGCTGGGCACAGCAAATTCTGCAAGAGATATCTCAAGTCCCCTGTAAAGAATCTGCCTTTTTAGCAATCAAGTTTGAAGTGTAGGCAATGGCATAAAAGTATTTTTGCTATTTTCTCTTGAGAGGAGAATGTTTTTGCTACCCCTCATTTATAGTAGAAATGTTTGCCTATTTAACATTTAAACGCTACACCTTAACTAATTTCTGTAAATGGCTTTTGGACACATTCAACATTGAATATTAACATTTTAATGTATTCTATATACACCTATTTAATATATCATTATGATGTATGAAATAATAATATCGAATTAAAATGTACTGTACTAAAGCAATATATTATCATGCAAAAGGGATATATTGTGGCTGAGTTGCCAGATATTTAACAGGAACGTTGTCTTAAAGTTGCCTCTGAATCATCCTGAGCAAAAATAAGAGCTTAGCAACAAGATGCATTTTGGTACTTTTGTTATTTTTACACTTAAGCTAGAGGAACTATGGCTTAAGGCATAGCATGATACACACACACAAAAGAAATCAACATGAGAAATTTAATTTTTAACTTTTTTTTTCTTTTATTAGAGGGTATCATGTACATGTACTATTGGGGTCAGTGCTACATTTGGGTCTCTGCTTCACTAAGGAATTAATACATGGCATTTTAAAAATTATACTTACTTCTGAAACTGGCAATGAGACAGTAATATTCAGCTATAAAAACTGTTCAAATTGAGGTAACCTCTATCCAAAATTACAGAATTATAGTGCAGGATACTTTACCTACACTGCACCTATATTTTACCTATACTGAACATATATCTATTGAGAGGAATATCCCTGATAGTTTTACTTAGTTGCTGATTTTTGTGACTCAGTTTAAGTACAAATTCTATTTCAATGTTAAGTGCTAAAAAAAGAGCATCATTGCAGAACTGTTTGGCATGAACAGAGCAGAAATAGTGAAGTATGATGTACTATTAACTAAGCATATATGCAAAAATATTCTGACACAGATTTGACAAATATTTTCCTCTTATGCCCTTTGAAAAGTAACCTTTTGGTTAAAGTTATTTATTCTTTTGAAAATCCACACTGCTGCTGGTCTAGACTTATATAACCTGTCTACCTGCTTCCATCACCATCATTACCTCTGTGCTAAGCAAACACCTTGTTTTCAAATGCATAAAGAATAACAGGTTTTGGTGCAGCCTATGTCTACGATAGCTGTTACTTCAGATTTTATTCTAACAGTAAGGTTCTGCTTGCACACAAATAATTGTTTCTGGTTCCTAAAACATTGTACATGGCTTCTCCTCTTATTGGAAAGTTTTCTGTTGATTAATGGTTATAATTTACTTAAGTGTGTTTTCCATGGTTTTTGTTTCATTATTTGGAAAGCAAATATCCAGAGCTGTTAAAAAAGGAAGGGAGAAGAAAGGGAAAGGGGAGAGGGTCAGGGAAGGAGAAAGGAAAGAGGAGGGAGAGGAAAAGTAGGAGGAGGAAGGCAAGAGGAGGTGGAGGAGCAGGGGAGGGAAGAAAAACCAAAGAAAAAGCAAAAAGAGTAAAACCCCAAGAAATATGAGCTTGGATGATGGATAAATTGAGTAGGAAGCTGTGAGATACTTTTGCAGGAAAGTGAGATACTCAATGCGGTAAGTGGAGTTCTTCAATCAGTAACAATGCCAGCTGCACTACTAAATATTCACTTAGAACAGACATTCAGAAGTGGGCAAGTCAGTTTGGAATGCTAAACAATCCTACAGCTGCTCTCTGCCTTTCTTTTGCATTAAAAATCATGCTTTTGGGGGGGAGAAAATTCATGTTACAGACACCAGTGTTTTCTGCCAGGAATGAAGCCATTTCTGTTTTCTATGGTCAACTGAAGGGCTAAAAGTCTTTAGGTATGTTTCCATTCTCCACTAACAGAATCACTTGTGACTGAAAAGTGTTACACTGCAAGCATTTTTTGTTAGATGCTGATAGTTTAATTTTTATTTACATGATGTATTACTTTTCTCCCACTTCAATTGCTTCATCTGACCTCTAACACTATGTCCAAAAAAGAGATTTGTCAATTTGGCAGCTAGCGGAAAGAAGAGATGGGTCTTTATTATACTTGTCTTCTCTCGCTCAAACCTCCCGTAAGGCCCGTGCATTTTCTTTCAATGTTGTGAAGATCTTTGGAGCTTGAATACTACTTTACACTTGGATATATTTTTATAATGTTCAAACTCTTAATGACTTACTGGTGTTTAGGAAAGTAACTCTGCCCTGGAAATTCAAATAACAATAACATGATCAGTGAGTCCTAGAGAACAATATCACTTACCAACCGCCTGGGGACCCAATTCAGTCTTCTAAACATAGCTTCCCAGCTCATCTAAGGTGCCCTAAGGCTCACTCCAGGACACAGCTC
Organism: Coracias cyanogaster; assembly: GCA_033124195.1. Taxonomy (NCBI): domain Eukaryota; kingdom Metazoa; phylum Chordata; class Aves; order Coraciiformes; family Coraciidae; genus Coracias; species Coracias cyanogaster. The sequence goes on along the minus strand of JAVSBS010023543.1, from coordinate 84,750 downwards.
TCCTATAGAAACTGTATCCTAACTGCCAGCCACATGGAAGTATCTTGGATTCTGCATAGACAGCATGTTTTGTTACACTGGGCATGTTGTAATGGGAATAATTTCATAAATCTATTTTATGTACCAGTACTTGAAGGGTAGCTACCAAGAAAATGGAGACACCCTTTTTAAAAGGAGTCACATGGAAAATACAAGGGGTAATGGCTGCAAGCTGCTCCTGGGGAAATTCCAGTTGAAGTCTAGAAGAAAGTTTTTTACAATAAGAAAATTAAACATTGGAATAGTCTCCCGAGGGAAGTGGTGGATTCCCCTACATTAGACAGTTTCAAGACTCATCTTGACGGGGTGCTGGCCCATCTTACTTAAAGTATACTCAAGTTTGGCAGAGTCTTAAAGAGTTTTGCTGAGAACCCAGGCCCTTCCCTCTAATGCAATGCTCACCAGGAGGAGTGGGGTGCCTGCAGTGGGTGTGGTCCCCTCAGCCTGTTAGTCTTGCTGGTGGATACGGGGCTGCATCTCTTCCCCATCCTCACAACTAGCTGCACCCTGAGACCCCATGGAGGAGGTGGTGGGTCCCCACACACACTGTGACACAAGGGACAGTTGTTCCCTCCTCTTCATTGCCCCTGGCCAGCCAGCAGCACTCCTTGAGTCAGTGGCAGCTTCCGACAGTGCTATCTGTGTCTATGCCAGAAATCTTACCATCCTTGGTTTTGGTGTAATTCAAAGAACAGATACCTTTGAAGCTGTTTCCCACAACTTTTGTGGCCCATGGTTGAGCCATATATACTATATAACCCTGGAAAAGAAAAATGAAGAGAAAAAAAAGCAACAACAAAACACAAAAAACCCCCAGCATTTTCAAACAGTTCAAAGACAGGTATTAGACTAGAGAAAAAAATCTCCAATGAGTTAAAAATCAAGACTTCTTTAAAGTAAGAGATGTACATGCAAAGAAAGGCTGCAACTCAGTAAATCTATTAGGAGAAAAACACAAGCCTTTTGTATCAAGTAGCAAAGCAAAAAAGAGCAGGGCTCTGACACCAACCAGATAGATCAGTTTGCTGCACTCCTGTGGATCTATCTAGTTTGATATCTTTGGCACTTAGTGACATTCCCCTGTAGCCTGCACATCCCACTGTGTTAACAAAACAGAAACCTGTTGGTGTTTCTTCCCGATACTTATTAGGGTAATAAAGGTGTCAGTTGATGTATGCTGTGGTTGCATGACCATCTGTTCAGCAGTAAACAAGTCACTTGGACACAGGAATAAACATCGAGAAGCTTCTCTGTGTAAGTACTTCTGCAGTAATCCTTGCCACAAAAAATGCAGTCACCTTTTCACACATTTCAAGACAACAGGCTGGCATCAGCTTCAAATATCCTGAACTCACCTGCATAGAATCACACCCCAAAGCAATTGGGTGTTTTGTAAGAGAAATGCAGCTGATTTTGCTGGACAAACTCCTCCACATATGGCACATGTTTAGCTACGTTTATGCAGTTGATTGCCTCAGGATAGATTTTGTCAAGCACTCTTGTTCCCTGAGGATATGTTTTTATTTTAGTGTTTTTATTTTGGTGGGTAGCTCTTGGAAACTGATGTTACTTATTCTCCGACCAAAGGTTTGGACAATTGACTAATCATAATGGTGTTCCTTGAACACTGGAAAGTGTAAGAGCTGTAAATAATTCATCTGGGTTATTGTGACAGCATTTTTCATAAATATGATACAAACAAAAACCAGCTCTCCTGTTTTTATAAATTCCATGATTTCAATTTTTTTCCTGTGTAAATTATAAAACCCTCTAAGGTTTATTGGAATTTTCCAAATGTATATAAAATAATAATTGCTAATAAAAAAGAGTGCATTTATGTAAAAGATGATCACTTATGTTTAATGCTGATCTTTTTTATAATGTGAACTACCTTTCAGGGAAAATAATTTCTAATTGAGCAATCAAAATGTTCCATTCCATTTCAAAAGGGAACACACTGACATTGAAATGGTCCACTTAAAGACATTATCAAAACAGTCATTTATTCTAAGATATGTTTGGCACAAGTCACTGTTTTCAAACTGTTTTGTAACTCTCCTAGACTTTCATTATAGCCACAAACTACTTATTTTAAATGTAAAACCTATGTTCAATTTAAGTATGCTAAACACACCATTTTTCCACCTAGATAAAGAGTATCTGTTTTCATAGACTATGGTTTGGCACAGTGTAATTTTTTTTCCTGACAGGGAAAAAACTGCATCTAGTCTGGATTCAGATGAGATATGTATTATTCATGACAGTATAGCTTTGCCAGGATTCATGATAGGACAGAATTATGGTTTGACTCTCCGTATTGTATATTCCCAAATCTTCCCCTCCCACTCTCTTCCAAACCTATTGTTAACTCTGAAACTCATGGGCCTGTGACTGCAAGTGAAGACTTTTATAGCCATGGAGGTCACAATAGGACAACTAGTAACTTGAGTAATCAGTACCTTCAATGATTTCTGTAATAACATTTTTTCTTGTATACATGTTTGCACCATATACTCATTCTCACATTCCCATTAAAGTAGCTTTTCTTTGAAAGAAGAAAGACATTTTTCTTTTTTAATCAAAGTATAGAAATAGATTCCTAAAAAAGAAATTATTACATATAAATAACATTCTTAAATTATTGCTGTAAAGACAGGAACTAGTCTTTCTGCAAAGCAATTACTGCAATGTTTTATTCTTCTTGTTTTCCTTGCTTCTTTCCCGTCTGAATACAGGGGCATTAGTTTATCAGTTTGGCAGATGGTCCCAAATCATACATAGGCCGTCTGGATAATGTCTGTCATTTCCAATTACACTGAGATAACAGGGAGAAATGCAGTCATAGTCTACATGTTTTGTGTTACTAATTGCTAAAAAGAAATTACAACTGAATGTTTGTTTGCAGATAAAAAGGGCTGAGATTTCTCTGATGAGTTCAGGGACTTAGTCACATGCCTTACTTTGAAAATCTCAGTCCTAAGTGCCGTATTCTAAGCAATGACACAGCGTGTTGTTTTGATGCCTAGAACATGTTCCCTGTGCATCATTCCTTTCCTTTCCAAGTCTTTGTCCCAGGTTCACTATCTCTTCAACTCACACTCTTCCCTCACGAACACAATCCTCACAAATTCCTCTAGTTCCTTAAAGTTGCTGCTGCAGCTGCAAAGTCAGAAGGAAGCTGCAGCTTAAACTAGGGAGTGACAATAGTGTGTTCTTTTCTGTTTGTTTTTGTTCCCAAATAATCTTTCTAGTGACTTAACGCATGCTGAATCAGGACAGCTAGGCACACTAGGTTCAATGCATAAACACCATAGACTGACAAAATGCTGTGTAACAGTCTATGATAAAGTGAGTTCAAGCATTTCTAAAGAATACAGGAGCTTTCATTAACTTAATGGCTTTTCTAAGCTAGAAGTGGCAGAAAAATGATCAGAAGTGAGCTAAATCCTTACAATTGTAATTCTTTATCACCTTACTGATACAGTTGAGACACTACAATTTGTTACAGCAGTTGTAGTGCTTTTGCAGTCTGAAATGTCAGCAGTCCATTGTAAATGAAGTCAAACAGGGAATACACCAACTAAGACAAGTTGGAGTTTTGTTTGTTTAGTTGTTTTTGTTTTTTTTTTCACCTATTTAAAGACTAACATGTTCTTTTATAGGTAGATTCCTACCCCTTGTACTGAACAAAAAGCAAAAGGCAACATTAGCCACTGCAACTGGAAATTACAGGAAATAATGAAGAAATATTGCATTGCATATAACAAATTATAGGTGCTGCTAATTCTCTTCGAAATTTACTCAGTGCTATGATAGTGAACAACTCCACATCTGCCAGAATTATATGTTCTCAACCACTTAAGAACTTCTGATTTCATAACCAGCTCCAAATGTTTTAGATCAGTTACAACATTCAATATGATACTACCTAAAACTTATGCCATCAGGCTAACATAACTGGTCTTCAATAGGACTCTTAGAATAGCATTTTAAACTGAATATTCAGACATACTTATGACTTAGAAATTATTTCTATGATGTGAATAATGGCCCCTAGGGATCTCCTGAGCTGAACACCATGGGCTTACTGCAAGGCTCTACCATCACACTGAGCCTACATCCCACCATGGGTTCCATCAGTGACACCCCACACCCCCACCATGGCCACAGTTCCACTTTCCTCAGCTGCAGCCTGAACCCTGGCTCTCAGTGACATTTAAGTGGTGATGACTATTTTGAACACAGAGATATTTTTTTCTAATTCCTTCACATAATTTAAAATCTTACAGTAAAGTATTGTTATAGCCTACTTCTTAAAAAAAAAAAATCTTCCAAAATTCATGATAAAAAAATGTATGGCTTTTTGTTACTTTTTCTGTAGAAAGCTGAGGACATTAAAAAAAAAAAAATAAATTCTCAAACATCTACTGAAATTATAAGACCATACTTGCCAACATGTTAAAACAAGCATGAAAAATAGATTGACTTGTCATGTAGTTTGGCCTTTCAGCTGATCATGAGCCATTAGATGTGATTAAGGCAGGTCTATATGAGTTGTAAGTCAGAGAATTCTAAATATTTCCGCTTAGCTTTTTCTGAACTGATTTCCGCAGGTGAAGATCTTGTTCAGCACATGAAATTGCAAGCTGTGAGGTATATTTCTCATATGTTCTTATACATTCACTCTTTTTTGGAACAAGCACCGTCAGTATTTGCATATGTACAGTCATTGTTTTCTAATAATTGTTCATACAAGAGTATTTAAAAAACCTATGAGGCAGAGTAGCTAAGACAGCATTGGCATGATTTCATTGTAGATAGTGAAAAATAGAAACAAAACTAAAGTCATGTTCCCTCTTCCCAGGATCAACTTCACTCCTGTCTCATCTACCTCCCCCTCCTCCCCTGAGCAGTGCAGGGTGGGATTGGGAATGGGGGTTGCAGTCAGTTCTTCACATATTTTCTCTGCTGCTCCCTCTTCTTCACATTCTTCCCCTGCTGCAGTGTGGGGTCCCTTCCATAGGATACAGTACTCTATGAACTTCTCTGATGTGGGTCCATCCATCTCATGGGCTGTAGTTACTTAAGAAGTGATCCAGCATAGGTTCCTTCCATGGGATGAAATCCTTCAGGAAAGGCTGCTCCAGTGTGGGTCTCCCATAGGTTCATAGGTCCTGCCAGAAAACCTCCTCCAGCATAAGCTCTCCATGAGGTCACAATCAGCTTTGGAAACATGCATCTGCTCCAGCATGAGGTCCTCCACCAGCTGCAGGTAAATATCTGCTCCACTATGGACCTCCATGGGCTGCAGGGGGACAAGGTTCTTTGTCAGTCTTCACCACAGGCTGTAGGGGACTCTCTGCTCCAGCTTCTGGAGCACCTCATCCCATTCTTTCTTCGCTGACCTTGGTGTCTGTAGGGCTGTTTCAAATTTTCAATGCTCATTTTTCTTTTCTTTTTTCTTCTTGCTCTTCTCTCTTTCCTGCTGTTATACACATTTTACCCCTTCTAAATATCTCATTGTAAGTGTACTACCAATGTCATTGATTGTCCCAGCTTTTGCCAACAGTGGATCTGTCTTGGAGTCACCTGCAACTGGGTCTGTCTGACATGGGGACAGCTTCTGGTGTCTTCTCACAGAAGCCACTTCTGTGGTTTCTGTACTACCAATAACCTTGCCGTGGAACTCTTTCTTGTTAACATCCCTCAAAACAATATCTTTAAATGTTTGTTAAAATTATTTAAAATGTTTAAATTGTGTATGAGAGAATATATTTTCATGAAATCTACTTTTAACATTAAAATGTTCCCATTCCATGTTTATATTTCTAGTACAAACTCACTTGCAGTTAAAACAAAAAGTTAATAATATGCATTAATGAAATCACAAGTTTTAATTTCTTCCTCTAGCAGACAAGACACTTCAGATTTTAGTCTGGTACCTCTCAGTGATAGTTCTAATATCATAATCAAGCTCTGTAATGAGCCTTCTTCAGTAAAGGGAATCAGTGACAGGTCCTTCCTCTGATTAGTGTTTGAAATACTGATTAGTTATGCTGTACTGGATTTTTAAAAGCACCTACAAGTATTATACAGATACCTAGCCATTTGTGTGATAATAATCTGATCACTCATCCATTCCATCTTCCTAACAATTTTCCATGTCTTTTCGTTATCTTCTGCTCTTGGAATTTTGAACACTCTGTACTGATGCTCCAAATACATGCCACAGTTTTCTTTCTGTGGCTTTATCACCTCCAAAGGTATCAACCAGTCATAAAAGATTTCTGAATACTACTTTAAAAAAAAAAATTCAGTATTTTTATTTCCAGAAATGTATCTTATCATGCTAGGTATACATATTTCATTTCTAAGAGTTTCTATTCTTCCATTATCTATTCAGTGTCCATGTCATAACTAAGCCTCTTCCCCAACAAGCTATTTGATATGATAATCATGTCTTCATGGAGCAAAAATTAACATTAGACTTCCATGGAATCAAGGTAGAAGTATTAATCAGTAATCTTATTTATCACTTAATTAATCATAAAGATTGGGCTACTCGTGTCTCCTTCCTGTCTATCCTCAATTATCTCTACACAAATTCCTGATCATTTTGCAATTTATTTCTTGATTCTTTTTTATTTATCTCTATTATTCTGTTTATAACATTCATAGGATTCACAATGGTATTTTTAGCTGTATTTACCACACGCAAAAGAATTTTTCACTGCTAGTTTTATGGGGAATAATACTGGTTGTGTGGTGCAAGCCCAGCTGAAAATTCATAGTCAATCTTCAGCAAACAGTCACCCCTTATTCTCCTTTAGTCTTCATGTTCTTCATTTTTTCTCTTTAAATTGAACACTAGTGCTTCACATAATGATTCAGTATAATTCAGGACATTTTCCCTCTAGTGTTATAAGTAGTTCTTTCTAACTTGTGGTTTTGTATTGTTTTACTGTCCTAGCTAATGTTTTCACTGTCTCTCAATTTAGAAAACAAAACAACTTTCTGCTTTTTAAAATTTATTTTCCTAAAAGATAAATATTATAATTAATCCTAAATAAAATATATATTCCTTCATTGTCCCACCGGCTTAATCATTTAGTTAAATACATTTACATTTATGGTTTCTTTACAACCATTTAGTTTTGAGTTCCTGTGACAGCACAACAAGCAAATCAAACAGTTTGTCTTTTAAGATTTATGTTTCAAGGTAGCTTCAAGTAATTTGCTGGGAATTATGGGTTTTTCTCAAACCTACATTGTACAATTTTGTAACTTTTTTCAGAGTGCTATACAATATTTCAAATTCTGTTTCATTTAAACAAGCTACTTAAACCTAGAGAGCTTAACCATGCCCTTGTAAAATCCAGCAAAGCAAGCCATTTACATTAAGGTTAAATGGAAAAGTGAAAGGAAATTCTTCCTTTCTCAAATTTGAAATCTTTATTTTTAAAACTACAGTTCATAGTCTATATCACATCATCTGAATAATCTACAACACTGATTTTGCTTTTCTGACTTTGAGAAATGATAAGCAGTGATATTTCAGGTCCAATTCAAAATATGTAGGTCATATAAATTTAAATCTAACTTGTTTTGTTGTAGCTTTATGTATTTATAAACATTTGTTTTCCAATAAATATTATCTTAGGATTGAAAGATCTCAATAAATTTTCCTGTCATTTTGGACACTACTAAGGAAGTTTTACCATTCATTTTATCTTCCTACTGTTTTTAAACCAGACAAACTGTTAATGTTTTTGGCAGTAATATTGGTTGAGTGTTAAGTTCCAGAAACAGTTTTGATTAAAAACTGGGCTTTACTTATAGTGTTTGTGAATATCTGGTTTAGTTATTGCTTTTCAGTTCACAACACATAATAAACTCAGTAACACCTTTCAAATCCAAAAGTAAGGATATCAAACATGTAAGTAGTTACAATATTTATCAATTTTAATGACATACAGGCATTGTACTGCTCATTGTCAAATATCAGACAATAACATGAGAAATGTCTGAGGCAAATACTCTTTGAAGACAGTCTAATGTTCTGCTCTTCCTGGAAAACCAATGTATGCCTGAGCAGCAGAAAATACTTCACTGTTTTTTCATCATCAAGGTATTTCACACTTTCATATTGTGTAATACTGTGTGGCAGAAGGAAATATGGAATACTGTAAAATCCTTGCTTCTCAAATAATTTCAAAATACTGCACTTTATAGCTCTAACTCATTTACAGTGATGTATAATGCTGAAATACAACAAACTAACCTAAAATGAAACATAGCATGATAAATGTTAGCTAGTTTCACATTTTCAAGACACCCCGGGTCTTCAAGTGTTGAAATTACCAGTGAGGCACATACAGCCAAGTTCTGATTGCTCCTTTAGTCAAAGGCCCACTGTCTTCAGAATACTTGCTACTTTTCCTTGAACTACAGGAGGTGGGTATCTAGGCACTATTTAGGAGTTTAAAAAGTGAACTAACTTTGTTCCCTCCTTTCTTTGAAGATAGTTCAAAACAAAGAAAGTTTAAATATCACTATAAAGCAAGATCAGCTCAAACTTTAGCTCCCCTAAAAATCATTGTAATTCTTGAGAGGGTGCCTGGCAGTCTGTAAATGCACCAGAAGGACTAGCAGGAAGCATTTCACCTCAAAGAGCAAGGGATCTGCAGATTAACTTAAGGTTTATGCATAATGTGAAAACAAGAAGAATCCTAGACTAGCTCATATATTTAATAATGATGAGGATCGTCTGCAAAGCACTTATAAAGAATGGGAACAGGCTGACTTTACCAGCAGATTCACTGCCTTGCATTGGAGATCCTATATTTCCCTGCCAAATTTCCCACCAAAGCATGAAGATCATAAGTCACGTGGGTCATAAATTGCCCACTGTTATTTTAGATGACATTGCAAAAAAACCTTAGTTGAATAATTAGGAAATAGCATTACCAAAGGCAGTAGGGACCTCTGAGTCCCACCTATTTCAGAGCAAAACCATTTCTAAGAGTTGATAAGAGTGTATCATTACTGTGAGAGGACAAAGAGGGAAAGGCATTGTCTTGATCATTGTCAGGTAGAAACTAGTTTTACTTTTGAACAAAAAGAGGAGGTTATGCCTTGTACAATCCACGAATCTTACCAAATTCAAGATCAGTTATTTCTGATTAAACGTCAGATTTCTTTCCAACGTCATGAAAATATGTATTCAGTTCAGTTTTTATAGAGAGAAATGGAGAAATTACTTGTTTAGTAGAGACTAACAGACCAGCTCAGAAACAGGTGACTCATGTAACATAATGAAGCACATGATAATAACAAGATATATCACAAATTAGCCACAGTATTGTGAAAAATCATGCCACTGCAGCTTCAAGATTGTTGCATATTTCTAAACAGTAAAAAGGACATATAGACTAGGTTGGTGAGAATATCAGTTTAGCTGGGATATGTCTACATTATACACATTTTCAGAGGAAAACATATGCCATTATTAAGTCCCAGAAGAAAATTGTTCTCTTTTTCTCTATCTCATGCCATAACTCCAGAAAATTATCTATTCAATCCTTCAAGATGAAAATAAGAGGCTGAGCCCACAGCCCTTTGCTGGTCTGGGGCACGGCATTTGTGTATCAAGCATGCAACCTCCATCTCTTCTTAAACAAGTAAAATATTAAGCCTGGCTGTGTTCATGTAGATATGTTACAGCAATAAACTATGCAGACACATGGGTGGACACTTGATTTTCGTTCACTTCAGGTTTCCCACCATCCGTTACCTATGGGCTACTGGTTCAATGGTTTGAACTATTAGCATGATCTCTATACGCCTACCTAGTTAGTGGAACTTTCCAGTTCCCCAGAGTGCTTTCAATAATACTGCAGCATTTTCAGCAGATTTTTTCAGTATTCTAAGAGCGAAACATCTGACTTGGCAATATGTCTTTTCCATGCACATGGGTTTTGATATTGACTATACCACCATCTGAAGCTACTTTGAATAGTCTAGTTTTCCCTCTTCTAAACCATTTCCCTTTTGAAAAACAAAAGAACAAGAATGAGAAACAAGGAAGATGATAATACTTTTTCTATGTTTTGTGGTTCTGAAAATGACACACCAGAAGGGTTTTTAAAATTCACAGTAATTAGAACTTTTCATTCAAAGTACAGGCCAGTGAGATCTGATGCAAAATACAATTTAACATCTGGAAAAGAGAAAGAAAACCTCAACAAACAAGCCATAAAAAGAAGCACCAGTCACCAATTACAAATAACACTTCTAAATAATGAAATTTTCAGTTACTTACAAGAAATCTTCAGTCTGCCAGCTGAGAGCAAGGAGATTGCATGACTGCTCTATTAAGAAAACAAGACATAAATAGAGAAAGTGTTCCAGTTCAGAAGTGAAAATCCTTGTCAAATATGAAAAGATTATTTGTAAATTGGGAAAATTAATCACGAGGTTATTTTTGTAAAGGGGGACTAGTTGTCAAAACTTTAAAATATAATCTTTTGCTAGTAATAAATGTTATTCCTTGACAATTTAACTTTTAAGTTAAACATTAATTTAGTGGAAGTGTTTATCTTTCTCCATTTTTATAGCTGGAGTTTGCAATTTTAGCTTAAATATGCCACAGCAATGAAGATAGCCACAATAAGTCTGGACTCTCATATGTACGTCTATTAGAATCTAATTCAAATCTAGATAAATGAGAATATATTTAATTATAAGTTTATTCATGAGTATATATGCGCATTTACATACAAAATGTCAGAAGCAGTAGTTGAATTATTCATAAACTAGAGGAAAATGTATTATAAGCATTTTGGATGTCTTACTAAGTATTATAATCAAAATTAAACATTAGATTCATTATGGTAAGTATTTTGGTTTGCCATTTCAATTCTTTTAAATTCCCATATAATTTAAAATACATACAATGATCACATCTACTTATAGAATCACAAAATCATAGAATCATTCAGGCTGGAAAAAAACTCTAGGATCATTTTGTCCAGCCTTCTTCAAACATCTCCCTAACCCCCAGATCATGCCTCAAAACACCACATCAACCCATTCTTTTAACACCTCCAGGGATGATGAATCCACCACTTCCCTGGGAAGCCTGTTCCAATGGCACTCTTTCAGTAAAGAACTTCTTCCTGATATCCAATCAAATCTCCCCTGATGCAACTTGAGTCCATTATGTCTCATCCTGTCGTTAGCTACCTCGGAGAGGAGACCATCAGCAGCCTCACTACAACCTCCTTTTAGGTAGTTGTAGAGACCAATGAAGTCTCCCCTCAGCCTCTGAAATGCTGTGGCCTGAGTTGTGGGCCCCAAGTTGGAGTTGACCTGTGGATGAGTCACAACCTAGCAGAATGTTTTGGTTTTTTTCCACTTGCTTCATGTTCCAGAGGCCAAACTTGGCCCACCTGTGTCTCTGTGGCTTCACCCTCACCCAAATGGTCATGGCTGGGGTGGTGGGTGAGGCCAGGATTATATCAGCTAGGAGTCCACTGGTTGGAGGAGCTTCCTGTTGCGGCTGGTTGGATCTTGCCGAGCTCTATTGGTGGTGTCCTTCCATGTGAAGGGCCACTGAGGGAGCCATCTCTGTCTGTTGTGTCCAGCAGGCTATGCTAGCACCATAACAGGCAACGAAGGAGCTAGGCCCACAGGAATTTATGGCAGGATTGTCTGAAAGAAGACTTTTGAGGGGATGTTGCTGCGTTCAGCATTGGCTTGTGTGATCAGGCAACTGATGGCAGCATAACATGATGATGGTTGAACCAGCACAACAGCCTCCTCTTCTCCAGACTAAATAATCCCAGTTCCCTCAGGTGCCCTCATACAACATATTCTCCAAGTACTTCACCAGCTTTATTGCCCTTCTCTGCACCCATTCCAGCACCTCAATGTCCTTCTTGTACTGTGGGGACCAAAACTGGACACAGTGCTCAAGCTGCAGTCTCATGAATGCTGAGTACAGGGGCACAATCACCTCCCTGCTCCTGCTGGTCACACCATCCCTGATACATGCCAGGATGCCGTTGGCCTTCTTGGCAAGATGTTCTAACTCAGATTTGCTAGGCCTGACTGGTAACTGGATGCCTGTCTCATTCTCTCAGAAGTGAGATTTGGCTGCAGTTCAGTCCAGTCATGAATATAATGTCACCTACCTTGGGGTTACTTGTATTTGTGCTTATGCTCACAGCCCTTAAGTTTATTCTGGCAGAAAGAGATCTTTGACTAACCCCATTTTTTGAGGGAACCTTCTCTGGGCTTAAACCCAAAATATACACCAGTACAGTAGCTCTATAGGGAATCCTCAGGAACTTAATGAGTCAGCTTTATGTCTTTTTTGCACTGAACCATTACAAATTTGCTGTGGAAAATCAGTGAGTATGATCCAAGAATTAATGATATTGACTCACTTTGTATGATTATTGCAGAGGTGAACTTAATCTAGAATTAAAGGAAAGGGGTTTTTTAACAAGAATTGGATCCAAATAGATAATTTAAAATTAATATTTATACACATTCATTCAAACTGTAAGGCAAAAATATGTGGAACTTGCATGAAACTTGTGGCCTTAACTATAAAAATACTTGATCTATTTATTTGTGTTCATGCTGCAATATTTGTTTGACAAATGGAATCTGTAAATATATTGAATGTCATTACCTCCTCCTGACTCCAGTGAGAAATTGAGTTATTCAGTCTATCACAACTATGGGGCTTTTGTTATTCAGTAATGTTATTAAAGTTGTTGACTCATTTTACAATGTCTGTTAAAGTTATAAAACTCTTAACTAACTTGTGTGTTTGTTGAATTTAAGTTTGAATTCAAGGAACTCTGTTGTAGTTTACTCCAACACAAATATTTTTTCTAACCCCATCTACATTTGTAGATGATTATTTACTTCAATTTCCTATTTTAGTGACAAGATAACTATTTTATTTTATAAACTGAAGTGTCCTTAACATTTGTACTTGAAGCCAATATTTCTGAAAGTGTACTGTATTAGCTATTTTATTAGTTTTTCTGACAGCTTGGAGACAGGGCCTCCTAATATGGAATCAATACATAAAGTGAGCTTTTTCTGCAGAGATCATTCTTATTTGGGAGACATATCACATTATGATAAATGGCACCCATAATATTATAAACATTTCTAAAAGGGTACATAATGTTCAAGTGTTGTTGAAAGAGATGAGGAGAGCTAGCATTATTTCCAATATAACCGTTTTTGCTTGAATACATATTGTGAAGTTTGTACTCTACTGTGAATTTCCAGCACTTTAATTAAAAAAGTTTGTTTTCATCTTCTTCTTTTCAAACTTATTTCATAAGAGATTACATTGACTAAAAAGAAAATGCTTGAATACACAGAGATCATATTGACCTTTAACTTTAAAACACTAAATAAAGTAATTGCTTTTCAAATTAGACCTGCTAGTGTTCTGATTCTTTCCTTCAACATACTGTAATATATTGCTTAATGCTGTTGTTCAAAAATGAAATAGTGTATCCTTTGTAGTTCTTGGACTTTGTGATTTCTTTTAACTAAAGCCAGAATGCTAGACTAATTCATTGTATTTTGGAGAAAATGGAGAGAGCTTTATGTAAGAATTTATAGCATCTGCTCTGTTGAAATAATGAATATAGCACTGAAAACTAAGGCAAATGCATCCACTCTGTAACTTGTTGCTAGCTTGGTTAATAATCAAGGAAGAGACGAGGGCAGAGGGCCATTAAGATGGTTAAAGCAAATACAAAGGAGGCTAAGATAAGTGGGTTAATTTAGCCTGGACAGGGAGGAAAGAAAAGTAAAAGAAATAAAAGGTCAATTGGAACATTTATAGTCTTCTACTATCTAAAAGGAGGTTATCACAGAATCACAGAATGATAGGGGTTGGAAGGGACTCCTGGAGATCATCTAATCCAACCCCCCTGCCAAAGGCAGGTTCACCTAGGGCAGGTTACACAGGAGCATGTCCAGGCGGGTCTTGAAAGTCTCAAGAGAAGGAGACTGTACGACCTCTCTGGGCAGCCTGTCCCAGTGCTCCATCACCCTCACAGTAAAGAAGTTTCTCCTCAGCTGGGGTGCAACTGCCTGTATTACAGTTTGTGCCCATTGCCCCTCATCATATCACTGGGCACCACTGAATATAGTCTGCCCCCATCCTCTTGATACTTGCCCTTCAGGTATTTTTAACTATTGAACAGATCCTCTCTCAGCCTTCTTCAGGCTAAACAGCCCCAGGGCTCTCAGGCTTTCCTTGCAAGGGAGATGTTCCAGTCCCTTAATCATCCTTGTAGCCCTCCAATGAACACTGTCCAGTAGTTCCCTGTCTCTCTTGAACTGGGGAGCCCAGAACAGGACACAATACTACAGATGTGGCCTTACCAGGGCAGAACAGAGTGGGAGGACAACCTCCCTTGACCTGCCAATCATGCTCAGGATATCATTGGCCTTCTTGGCCACAAGGGCATATTTCTGGCTCATGGTTAACTTACTGTCCACCAGAACCTCAAGGTCCTTCTCTGCAGAGCTGCTTTCCAGCAGGTCAACCCCTAACCTCTACTGATGCATTGGGTTATTCCTTCCAAGGTGCAGGACCCTACATTTGCCTTTGTTAAAATTCATCAGGTTTCTCTCCACCCAGCTTTCCAGTCTGTCCAGATCTTGCTGAATGGCAACACCATCTTCTGGTGTGTCAGCCACTCCTTCTAGTTTTGCTACATGAGCAAAGTTGCTGAGCATACACACCATCCCTTCATCCAGGTCACTGATGAAGATGTTGAACAAGACTGGACCAAGAACTGACCTCTGGGGAACTCTGCTAGCTACCGACCTCCAACTAGACTCTGTGCCACCAGTAACAACCCTTGGAGCTCTGTCATTCAGCCAGTTCTCAATCCACCTCACTCAACTCTGTCCACTCATGAAACCTACACTTCCTAAGCTTACCTATGAGGATGTTATGGGAAACAGTGTCGAAAGCCTTGCTGACGTCAAGGTAGACAATATATACTGCTCTCCCTTCATCTACCCAGCTAGTCACACTATCACAGAAGGCTATCAGATTGGTTAAGCATGATTTCCCCTTTAAGAATTCATGCTGAGCATTCCTGATGACCTTCTTTCCTCCACGTTCTTAGAGATGATACCCAGAATGAGCCGTATAGAGCAACGTGAGGGAAGGCTGACTGGCCTATAGTTTGCTGGGCCCTTCTTCTTACCCTTTTTGAAGACTGGAATAACATTGGATTTATTCCAGTCCTCAGGTATTTCTCCTGTTCTCCATGACCTTTCAGAAATGATGGAGAATGGCCTAGCAACATCATCTTCCAGCTCCCTCAGCATTCCTGGGTGTATCCCATTGGAGCCCATGGACTTGTGGGTGTCCAGCTTGTCTACATGATTATTAACCCAATCTTCCTCAACCAAGGGCCAGTCTTCCATTCTCCAGACATTGTCTCTTACTTCCTTAGGGCCAGTCTTAGCCTTAAAGACTGAAGCAAAGAAGGCATTCAGTAACCCTGCCTTCTCTGTGCCCTTCATCACCAGGACACCCACCTCACTCAGCAGTGTGCCCACATTTTCCCTAGTCTTCCTTTTGCTACTGATGTACTTGAAGGAGCTCTTCTTGTTATCTTTGATATCCCTTGCCAGATTTAATTCCAAGTGGGCCTTAGCCTTCCTTGTTGCATCCCTACATATTCTGACAAGGTGCCTATATTCCTCCCAAGTGGCCAGAACTTTTTTTAGCATACTGTAAACTTCCTTCTTCTATTTGAGTTTTTGCAGGAGCTCCTTGCTCATCCATGTAAGGAGAAGACAGAGCATACTCTTCCACTCTTCTCACAGGCACATAGCAGAAAATACAGTCACAAGCTGCAGCATGGAAAACCACAAGAGGCAGTAAGGAAGCAATTCTTCACAGAGTGGCTAAGCACTGAAACAAGTTGTCCAAAGATGATGTGGAATCTCCATCCTAAGAAATTCTTTGAATAATGTCCTGAACAATCTGATGTCATCTTGAGGCTAGACCTACAATTGAGAAGAGGTTGGATTAGGTGACCTTCAGAGATCTCTTTCAGCTTATGTTTTACTATGATTATGTGAACTGTTGTCATAAGTGTTTCAAGGACTTACTTAAAATATGTCAGATTTACAAAACAGCAGCCTTCTTGCACAGTAAAAGTGTTGAACTAATTTGCATCTGTCATTCAACCTGAATGTGGAGTTATCACACTAAAATGTGGTTTACATTCTGTGAACAATACAGAAGATTACTAATTTACTAAGTAATTAGTAAATTAAGCCACAAAGCACCCCCTTCTTATATGTAATATACAATTTTCATTGTGTTTCACTTGCATTCCTCATGTCAAATAAAATAGATTTGAACATTTTTTTTGCCTATCTGCCAACAAGCCCAGTAAGTGGAAATTCAGAATAAATGGAATTGCTCCTTAAAGTCAAGCTAATAGGATGTTTTATGAACTCTTAATTTGTTCCACTTTTTTTCATGAACATAGTAAAGCATATCTTCCAATTCAATTGTTTTTAGTTATTCTTATATATATTGTCAAGTGGTAAGTTATTTGAGGGAATGGTATGTGTGGAATAGGGAAATAACAGCTGAATAGAATAAAGAAAACTTACTTCCAGGGGATAAAACTCTCAGTAATTTTATCAAGTCTTAGCATTTGTTTTTCCACTTTCTATCACCATAGTATTTATCAAATTATCTGTTATTATTTAATTTATTATAAACTGGATTTCCATTGAGGGGGGAAAGAATCCAAATATGGAATGTGGTTTTTTGAAATTGTCTGAGCTTCTTACCTGTCTTAGAGGCATCTCAATCAGTTTGAAGAATGACCGGAGTTGGAGATTTGTAATTGTTTTATTATGATCTTACGGAATATTTGAATTTTTAATTCTATATATTGTATGTTGCACAGTGAACAATGTACCTATGCCTGCAAGCCTGGTTTTAACTGAAATACTTGCAATAAGGCTAACAATTTATTTTAAGAATTTTAGGGTGTCTAAGCAACTATCTCAGATATAGTCAAGACTCTTCCCCACTGAACATACATGACTTTGCTACAAAGTTGTAATTTGCACCTAGTTATTGAACAAGCCACTAGAGTCATAGCACACTCTGTTGCATCTCTCTGAAGTGTATTTAATGTAGTTAAGAAGCATTGGTAAGAATAAAAGATGAAAGACCTTTGTCATGGAACAGCTAGTATCAATCATACACCACTTACCTTATATTCCCGCTTAGTAACCAAAGCACTCCATGCTACTGCCTGTAGGAAGCCACTACTGAGACATAATCACAAAGTATCATATATTGTATCATAGAATCAAATAATAATTTGGGTTGGAAAAGACCTTTAAAGGTCATCTACTCTGTTTGCCAGGGAGGACCTCCCAGCCATTACCCCTTGCCCTCTTGCAACAGGAATTACTAAAAAGTCTGTCCCTATTTTTCTTATAAGCCCCCTTTAAGTACTGAAAGGCCACAATCAAGTGTCCCCAGAGCCTTCTCTTCTCCAAGCTGAGCAACCCCAACTGTCTCAGCCTTTCTTCACAGGAGAGGTGTTCCAGCCCTCTGATCATTTTTGTGGCCCTCCCCTGGACCTGTACCAACAAGTTAAAATCTTTCCTGTGCTGGGGGCTCTAGAGCTGAACACAGTACTCCAGGTGGGGTCTCACCAGAGCAGAGGGGCAGAATCACCTTCCTTAGCCTGATGGTCACACTCCTTTTGATGCAGCCCAGGATACAGTTGGCCTTCTGGGCTGTGAATGCACATTATCGGCTCATGTCCAACTTTTCATCCACCAGTACCTCCAAGTCCTTCTCCTCAAGGCTGCTCTCAATCCCTTCATCTCTCAATCTGTATTGATACTGGAGATTACCTCAACCCAGGTGCAGGACTCTGCACTTGGCCTTGTTGAACATCATGAGGTTCACATGGGCCTAGTTCTCAAGCTTGCCCAAGTCCCTCTGGATGGCATTAAGACAGTTTATTAATTTATTAAGGACACTCAAATGCCAATCAGTGAACCATACCATCAGTATCAGCAGTGAAGTGGATACCAAACACTTACAATATGTCAGTAACCTCCTATACATTTCTAAACACCTTTTTATAACTAATGCCAAAGTATTCTAATCGCTACACAGATCCACAGTTATGTGTACACACACATTCTCCACAGGGCATGTGGATGCTCATTCCCCTTTCCTGTGAGTGTGGGTTCCCCTGCTCACTGACACCTTTTCTGGAAGATAGTGGTGCTCTTGCTCTATATGTCCGTTCAGCTCCCTAGAACCTGCTAATGGATGTGTCTGCAAGAAAGTCCTCCGTGAGCTACCTGAAGTGGGGCCCCTAGCTGTTGCAGACTACTTAGTCTGACTGAGTGGCAGCTCTGACTATTCTTGTTGGAGGTCCTGCTGCCATGGAGCAAGTGATGAAGCCAGGTGTGGACTATTGCTGTGTTACCCTCTTTATCCCCCATCACAAGCTTTTGTGCTTTCTTTGTATGAATATTCAAGCTGACTCTTCTGTTGCAAAAAATCCATTTAATTCCTTGGTTACTGTTTAATTTCTTTTATGGTTGCTTTCTTTTTAGTATTAACAGTTTTGGGAAAATGTCTCCTCAGGCAGGTTGCTGTGTTGTTCCATTCAGAGCGCTGAAACTGAGTGCCTGTCACTTCCTTTAGCAAGTTGTTACAGTATTCCACAAGCTCTTCTTTAGCTCAGCTGAAGGTGGTAGTATAAACAAATTAATTATTTTGGTACAGTTTTCTACCTTATTTTCTTTCCATGGAAGAATATTAATAAACAGATTTTAATATGTAGAAGAAAGTAATAATTGACTGCTTCTGCTCTTTTTTTACACCGATACAAAGGAAAATATTGGGAAACTACAAACCTAGTGGAAAAAATCCCCACACCACAACCAAAAAAACCAACTCACTCCCCCACCCACATCCTGTTCTTATGCTGGCACCATGGACACAAGGGGACTCTGACACCCTGTCCCACCCTAGTGGCTGTCACTTTCTTTCACTCTGGTCTGTCTAGTCTTAGCACTCAGGCATATGGACCCTCGAGCCCACAGCCCTAGCACAGTTGCTGGCACCCAGACTTATATTCATTTCAGTTGCTTGCGCTACAGACATGCAGTCCCTCCAAGTTACGGTATGACTCAAGTTGCTTGCACTCATACCCTTATATACACACAGATGCACACACACACTGTGAATAGGAAGTCTCTCATGCAGGAGGAGAGGAGTTTAATAAGAAGATAGGACATACTGTGTTGACCAGTCACAGAATATGGTCAAACAAGTGCACCAATAAGCAAATTATTTACACTTGGGCAGCCCTTTTTATCTGTTTACGGCTCCATTTTCCTGCAGTTCTTCCCCAAATCAGCTAAATACATCCCTTTCTCTGCCTGTGTTTCTTCCTTTGATGGTGTCTCTTTCTCTGAGTTCCTGATTTGTGTTTCTGTCTGCCATTATGCTTTTGTGCTTCTCTAGGCTTGTGGAGAAGGACCCTTTAAGGGCTAACTGTTATCCTGTGATGGGCATAGGAGCAGCCAGAAAGACTGCTATTTGGGTTCCTCTGTCTACCATTGTCTCCCTGTGCTCCTTTGTGGTTATTGAGATGAGTTTTTATCACATAGCCTTATAGGGCTTAGATCAAGACACTGGCAGGTGAGAATAATTTTTCTCATTTGGCATCATATTCAGTGGGGGCTTGTTTCAGCTGTCTGAACACTGGCACCTAGTGCAGTTTGAGCTGTCCTCCAGTCCTGCCTGAAAGCCAGCTGCCTCTTCAAAAGAATGCAAGTCTTCCCTGCATCATGTGTCATACCTGCCAGCAGCATACAGATGTCTTGGATGTCCTAACCCACTACAGTATTTTTAAGGAGCTTAGTCATACACTTAGTGCTTATCACCATAATAATTCCATAGGCTTCTTTGCTGTATTGTGTTTTGACTATAATGTGGCCTAGGCTCCAGGGTCTATATGACTAATATGTAGCCACTTCCACACAGACAGATTAATCTGAAACTGAATCCTCACTTGGGTTTCACTAGCAGTCTTTAATTGTTTTGTGATCATAGAATGAACAAAAGAGGAAAGGGTGGAAAAATGCTGGTTTTGATAACAGGAGCAAAATTACTGGATAGCAATATACCATGTTCATTATAGTAGAGGATAGAGAGTGGACGTAAAGGGTCTTGTAAAATCCTATGGGAGAATGGGGATATATGCATTTTGGACTGGTTTGTGTTGTTCTGTACCTTGTACTGTATTTCACAGGGGTGCAAAGTAGGAACGAAGTGCTGATTTTCAGTGTAGTGAAGACACCCTCTGTTTCTCCATTTCACTGACACTGGAAATATATAAATAAATTATCAGCATAACAATTCTGTTTAGTTTAAAATCTGTACATACTAAATTTCAAACAAGCTGTAAGATGGTTTATGATGCACTGTGCACTGTTTCTTTAGTTGAAGCAATTAATCTTATGATAGAAAAGGCAGATTCAGCAAATGAGGTTTTAAGAAATCTGGCTTTTGCAGATCTGAGACCCTGAAACACCTGCACAGCTTGTCCAAATCTGAAGGGCTGATCAAGCACTTTATTATTACTTTTAGTCACTACACAGATTACAGAATCACCCTGCCCTCCCTTCAGATCTCTAGACTTGACACCTCAAGGTTTTCTTTATGACCCTGTGAGGACTTCAGGATGAAAGTCCTTTAGCCTTCAAGCCCCTCAGTCCTTGGGGACTGAGCATTCTTCAGAGGACACTAATGGGAAATGCTGAGGATGAAGAAGACTTCAGCTGCAGCTAGTCCCTGAATAAGGATTACTAGGAAAAAAAAGAATCTATGCATTTTTATCCTACTCTGCACCCGCATAAAAAATAAACCTCAGGCAGAATATCTAATGAGTCACATTTTTTTGTAAAGATCTATTACTATTTCTTCAGCTTGCTAAACTAGTTATCTCAACCGATTTTTAAAGGGTAAACAATACTGTGCTGGAGAAGCAGATTTATGAATACACAGAAGAAACAGGTGCAAGGGACATAGGAGGAAAGAAAGATGCTGAGATGATATTATGTGAAAATATATTTCATGATGCATTTTTGCCTAAGTCCTTGCTGAAGGATAAACCAGATTTCTGCTTTATCTTTGTGGATCTTTGAGATAACTTTCAAATAAAGTCCATCACGGTGTCTCCTATTAAACTAAACACAATAGAGAAAACATAAATAATATCTTGGATATGGTGGAGAACTTCAAAAGATGTGGAGAGTAAAAGCCTTGAGATTTCTCATGCAGGCTTCTTCTCTTTGTTGTAACTGTGGGTTTTCTTTTTCCTGTCAAAAATTGTCTCATCATGATGTTCAACAGACCGATTCCCCTCTGGCCTTAGTTCAGAACTAGTGTCTCAGTATCTATAGCACATAACCATAGCATGTAATCTGCATAACCCAGACTCTTCACTGTTGAACAGTACATTCTCAGCACAGATGAGCATTCTCGGTTTGCTTCTAAACACTACAGAATATATTGGTAAATTGATATTTAATGTCTTCTCAACTAGAAAAAAGTAATGCATGCATTGGAAGAGCATCTAAATAATCTCTTCAGTATCTAGTGGAAATGAAAGCTGCAGCCTACAGCACAGGCATTGTGCTCAATGAACACAGTATGATCTTTACAAGAGCAATGCAGATTCGATCTCCTTTCACAAGCCTGTCTCACTCTGCTGGAAGTAGATAAGATCAGCTCTGTTTCACACTAGCTGTAACAAAACCCCAAATCTATCTTCCAATTTGTCAGAAAATAGTTATCATTAATTCCATGCAGAATGAGAACTGTAGATCTTATAACTGATATAAATCCACATCTGAATCTGTAAATCCATGGTGGTGGATTAAATATTCTATAGAGGGTTTTGCTTTGCAGGTAAGTATTAACTTGTATCCAGAGTTGAACAGGTAGTCAACTCTGTCTTTTATTCTAGACTAACACTTAGAGGGACAGCTAGAATAAATCTACCACATGGAGTGTCTTTCAGATGATTGCCACAGCTCATTCAATCTGATCCCTGACACTTAACATGTTTTTCCAGGTCTCTGATTCTTCATGTATGTACCTATGCAGGGTCTACCTCTGTACTAATGAATTTCAAAGTGATAGGAAATGTTCATATTGAGACTGTAACTGGCACTGGTAATTTATGTGGTTAAAAATGTTAAAATAGTCATATAAAAATGCCATGTGCCAATTAACACTTTCCTAAACAAATTCCAAGCTTAGTCCAAGACCTGTCATAACCCATGGCCTATTTCCAGTAGACAATTTGCAAACATCCACCCTAGCAGGGATAGGTCTTTGACATAGGTAGTGTCATATTAGTTGGACTCAGAACATGGCTAATTAATTTTACTGAAGGCATAGACATAGCCAATGTTCTGACTAAAATGTCTATGATCTCTGTACTACTCTTTGTTTCCAGTAAACTTAAATACAAAATCTGGAAGCATGTAAGTCACAGAGGATTTGATGTGTGGAGGTACTCCCTTTGAATTACTATTCAATATTGTGCTATATCACAGGAGCATCACAGCCTTGCCTTGATCAAGAGTCAAGTAACTGAGTGCAATGAGCTTCAGCTGACATGGCTATGCAAACAAGAATTGAGTGTGATGAACCTTCATATGGACTATGGATCAACAGGTGATGCTGTGCCAACACCTAAAGAGTTGGCAGCAAGCCCTGCTCAGAAACTTAGAGACTATCCAGAGTGCGCTATTGCTGCATGCTGGGCTGTACCTACTCACAGGTTTGGTGATTGGGGAATATCTCTGTTTACTGAACCAGTGTGTGTGCAACTATGTGTGAGTGCAAGTGTTTCCTGTCCTAGCACATACTTCTCTTGTTCCTATTCACATATTGAGTTTAGCAGTGCCACATGGTCTGGTGTTTCTTTTCCCTCCTGGACACAGCAGAGAAAGATAAT
The DNA here is from genome assembly GCA_033124195.1 of Coracias cyanogaster. NCBI lineage: Eukaryota > Metazoa > Chordata > Aves > Coraciiformes > Coraciidae > Coracias > Coracias cyanogaster. The sequence goes on along the minus strand of JAVSBS010023543.1, from coordinate 61,609 downwards.
TCAGAATGAGGTATGATATCGCACTCCTGTAAGTTCCTATGGCAAACTCCATAACATTTTCCAAGTGTAATTCTAATCTCCATGTCTTTGGTAAGTAACTATTTCACTTTAATATTTGTAAAATTTTATTCATTTTACGGAAATGTTAGGCCTAACTTCCTGCCCTAAGTTGTTACATTTTATTGCACATTTTGAAGACTTAATATTGATGTAGATGATAATTTTTCAAGTGGGTAACGTGAATTTAAAATATATTATTAATGGAAAAACATTATTAAAATGAAAATATCAGCATATAAAAAAACTGCTTCAAGATATTCAGATTTTAATAAACAGATTATTCTTTCCACAGTTGTCTCCTTAGTGTTATAAAGGTTGAATAGTCTGCTAAGGAGACTATTCTATATTTCTGAGGTAAAGTTCTGCCTCAAGTTAATGAAGAGTTCACTGTATCTCTGAATAGTCTCCATTGTTTAGAAAGTGGGTTTTCATCTGTACATCAGTGTTTCTCACTGTGGTTATAAAAGCAATTCCTAAAGTACTTAAAACTTTTATTACAAACTTCACTACTTTGAGACCTACAGAAGCAGCAGATTTATGATGAGACATAGGACAGCTTTTCGAAACAAGTCTGATTTTATTACTCAACTGGAATGTAAAGTTTTATGGGTTGGAATTGAAAAACAAAGGATTTGATGTCCATATTGGCAGTATTGTGTTTTGATGAGTATGAAGATTCATCCCTGTCTCATTCCTGACCAACAGAGTGTTTATTACTAATATCCCATTGAGACAATGAATTTTTCTAAATTCTATTCATGCTGTTTTCATATGCTTCCTCAGTCAGGTATTCATTAAAGCTTGATATGCAGTCACTCATCTTTCATTGTACTGTTAAAGGAAGTTTAATCTAATGTTCAGATTTTTGTAGTTCTTTTGTACCAATACAGACGTGCTCATCTGAATAACTCCAGCCTTTTATTTCCTTTTTTTTAGATGTGGAATTACCTCCTCAGTCATTAAAAATAATAATAAAATAGATTTTAAAAAAAGAAAATGGATACAGAAAAATCAGACTTACCACTGAATGAAAAGAATGTCGAGGTTCTTAATACTCTGCACACTACCTATCTCATTGATTTGTCATGGCATTATGTCTGTGGCATTTTCAAGTAACAACTGAAAGCCCTGAAAATTGAATATCTGCCACTTTATGTGGAAAGTAGGACATTAGGAGATCCTTGAGGCTTTCAAGTCTAGGATTATGCTTCAGTACTGTCAAACTCCAGGGAGCCCCTAAAAAACTTCTCTCTCTGTCCATTTTCACTGTTTTCCCTAAGAAAACGTCTCCCCCTGTGTTTGTTTCTACTGGTAGAAAACCTAAGTGCATCTCTCAACTAGGACTTTTAATGTGAAAAGATAAGGTGACTAGAATCTCGGGAGGTACTGCTGTATGAATCTGAAGTGTGATCAAACACTGTAGGAATGCCTTCAGTACAAGGGATTTCGTTTAGTGTCTTTTTGGGACTATCCTGTAGTATAACATTTGTAGAGCTTTAAAACCCCTAAAAATACTATAGCTCTCATCAATTGACAAAGATCCCAAAGCTAGATTCCTCTGCCTCCTTTACTGGTTCCTCTCCCCTTTGTAATGAAGATTATTTTTATTTATTAAGAAAATAAATTTCAATAATGTAATTTTGCAAGTACATTTCACCTAATTATGGTGAAGTTAGGCAGTTACCAAGTAATGAGTTATCATGTATATCTAACCAGGGGGCACATGATTTCCTTCTGATAATCTAGTTTGCTGTCTGTTTAGCCCTTTATGATAGTCAATAGTAGATATTATAGCATGATTTATATTTTAATAGTAAATGTTTTTCACAGAATCACAGAATGGTTGAGAAGGAGAATCTCTGCAGGGCATTTTGTCCAGCCCCCCTGCTCAATTAGGACCACTAAGACCCAATCTTCCATCATAGTGTCTAGATGGTTTTTTTCAGTATGTCCAATGAGGGAGGCTCCACAATCTCCCTGGGAAACCTATTCCAGTGCTCAGTCACCTCCACAGTGCTAAAAAAAAAAAAAGTGTTTCAGATGGAAGGTCCTGTGTTCCAGTTTGTTTCCACTGCCTCTGTGTTGTCACTGGGCACCACAGAAAGAATGTGGCTCCATCTTCTTTATATACTCCCTTCAGGTATTTATGTACATTGATAAGATCTCCCAAACCTTCTCCTCTTCAGGCTGGACAGTTGCAACTCTCTGAGCCTTTCCTCATGGGAGGGATACTCCAGTCCCTTCATCATCTTTGTGGCCCTTTAGGACTCTCTCCGTTATGTCTCTAACTCTCTGTGGAGCCCAGAACTGGACATGACACTCCAGGTATAGCCTCAACAGCACTAAATATAGAAGAAGAATCACCTTCCTCCACTGGCCAGTAATACTTTGCCTAATACAACTGAGGATACTACTAGCCTGCACATGGACACATTGCTGGTTCATGTTGTATTTGATGTCCACTGGGTCTTTCAGGTCTTTTACTGCCAAGTCGCTTTCCAGCTGGATGGCCTTGAGCCTATATTGGTGCATGGAGTTCTTCGCCACATGCAGGACTTTGGATTTCTTCTTGTTGAATATGAGATTCCTGTCTGCCCATTTCTGCAGCTTGTCTAGGTCCCTGTGGATGGCAGCACAACCCTCTGGCTTATCAGCCACTCCTCTCAGTTTTGTCTACAAACTTTCCAGGAGTACACTCTACCCAATCATCCAAATCATTAATGAACATGTTAAACAGGACTCAGTGTTAATCCCTGAGGTTCATCACTAGTCGCTGGCCTCCAGTAGGTTTGTTTTGCCACTGATGATGAACCTCTGGTTCCAACCATTCAGCTAGATTTCAATCCACCTCACACTTCTCACTTTGTTTACTAGTTTCATCTTGAAAATGAATTTGTAGCACGGACAGGTGTTTCTATTAAAAAAATAGTTTTTGCCAATTCAGCTGCATAGAGTAACATTTTAATTTTTTCATAATGTGCTGATTGAACTGCACATTGTACATTTGCATATGAATTGCACAAAGCTGCATTTTGATATTCCAACAAAGGGTAGTTGCTGAGGCTGTAAATACATAACTGATAATATTAGCTTGCTTCTAGGCCTTCCTGGTTCATAACTTTCTGAATCAGAATAATACTGTGGTCCTGATGCGTTCACTGTTTACATGATTATTAATATATTGATTTTAAGACATCTTCTAATTATGCACATTCATACAAAAGATAAAACCTTGAAAGCTTACTTCTTGATACCTGCTAAGAAAACAACTAATCAACTTCATCTCAGTGCATGAACAACGACATTTTGGTCTACACCTGGTATCTAGAATCTGTATGGAAGGAGAAGTTATAAAGCAGGTCTGTGGTCATACATACAGTCCATATGTTCTAAGTGTTTTCATAGCTACGGAACATTGACATTCAAGTGAATGCTCTGTTCTGGGAAGGAAAAAACCTTATATGGAAACTTGTTCCCAGAAACTGAGAGTGAATCAGAAAGATTACTCCCATGTGTACTGTTTGATTTCTTTAAGATACATAAAACATAGGCAGTAGTTTTATTATAGACTAAATGCCCACTTACTAAATTACTGAAGTCACCTTAAATGTTCAGTAATGCTACTATCTTGGCTGAATGTAATGTATAACCTTTTGCACTTAAGAACACTTGTTTCAGGGTTGACAACTTCATGTATGTGTCCACTGAGCCTATGCCTCTTCTGTGAAATAAAATCCAGGGCCAGGGGCTTCTTGTGGGACTGATAATATCATAGCCCAGCAAATAGGTTTTAGTTCTGCAGAATCCTCAACTATAAGGTACTTGGACTCTGACCTCCCCAAATGTTGCATTCCCTTGTGTCCTAGCACTACTCAGCACACTGTATATCCAGACAAAGATGCAAGGCTATCTTTTGTGATCTATTTGTGTTATCTTGTAGGTATAAATACGCCCAAGCAAAAAGTTAATTGTAATTTGAGTATTTACACTGAATAATTCGCTTTCCTACAAAGGTATCAATAAGATCAAATACGTGTACATATTCATAGACACACAAGAGAACATAAAGGGTGGAAATGAAGACAGAAATAACTTTCCAAACAGTGACCTGTTTCCATAGTCTTCACTGTGAAATCAGTAATAAACATCAAAGTATAGATTTGTAACAGAGGGATATGATGCTTGCTTTACATAACAGCCAAAACCACATTCCTATCACATCCACAATATTGTTTGTAGTTGTCCCAAATTGTAGAGAATGTTGTTCCTGGCAGCATGTATCTTGTGTCTGTTTATCAGTAGATGTTAGACAGGTTTCCACAAACATCACTTTCACCATAATAGGGAACTTACCTCTTTAATTTTAAATGAACTATTAATTTCTACATTTTCCTAAAGGATTTAAATTTTGGAATTAAATACACTGTATCTGAGTCCTGGCAGATGAAAAAGGTCTGCAAATAGTATGAACAAGCTTTAATCACATGTACCTCAAGGAGACAGAACATACATCATATAAAGCCATGAAGGTAACACTCCTTACTTCCCCCTCCACCCATTCCCCACCCCCAAAAAATACAAGTGTACAGGGCCATCAGTGTACATGTAAATTCTCTTACTAAAATATTCAGTTTAATCAGTAAAATAGGCACAAACTCAATAGCGTGCAGCTGAATATGTGATAAATATCAAGGCATGAAGCATGAGTCATAAAGAAAGAAAGTGCAGTGTACCAAAATATTTCTGACTAGTATATATTAGCTGCAGTCAATTATGTAAATAGCAATATGACCTGAAAATTGAATAGTCATTTGAATAAGTTTGAGTTGACAAGGAAAATACAGTTTGATCATATTTTGAAACTTAATTTCTAGAGTGGCTATGAGTTGCTCTCCTTCAGAATGACATTGACTAAAGCCTGTATTTTGACATTCTTCCCCAGTGGAGAAAATGAGGCTCAGGACTCAGGCTTCCTGCTGCATATTCAGAGGTCTCTTCTAACTGGTTATTGAGGTTCTGTGGAATTAAAGATTAAAAATTTTTGATTTATCTTACTTTAATTTATGAAGAGGTTATTTTTAGAATACACCACAGAATCATTTATCTTTTACTGCATAGCTATATATTCTGCTTGGTTTTAAACTTATAGAAGTCTAGTAAAGTGAATGTCTGCCAGGATCTTAGTCTTAACTGAAACGTCTTATGAAGTGTTTATGTACATTTTTCAGTTACAGTTTAAATGAAGAGTAGTAATAACAGTCTCATAGTTGGCATTCTGAACCATACCATCACACTTTATGGCTACCTTCATAACTCATATATTGCACAACTATATTCTTCTTTTAGGTGAATTTCATCTTAAAGATAAAACAGTTCAAACTATCTAGCATTTTTATCTGGGAAACAAGAACATGCTGTCTTCTGGAGACTGTATAAGCCTTCAAAGTATATGATGTCTTTTTCTTGAGATTATTCAAAAAATTGAGACATTAAAAGACAACAAATCTGTTTTTACCAACTTGGTTCCTTGGGCATATATCTATCAAAATTGTTATAAAAAGAGACCTCTTAACATTAAAACACATGGAAATCTGGCTATTAAAAATCAATAGGAATTAGAAAGTATCTTTAGGAAATAATTTCCAAATATATTTATCTTCCCAAGGAAGCAGGTAAATAACATATAGTGGTTTTAAAATAATAATAAAAAATTAAAAAAAAAACACGAACCAAAACCAAACAAAGCAAGAACAACAGAATAACCTACCATAACCTGTTCAGTTTTTGCCTAAATCACTGTCAAATAGAAACTTTAGATTCCATATGCACCAACATGTAAATAGTTAGAGGAGACAAAGAAAGAATATATACAAAAAATATTTCTACATTTACATACATACAGATGATGCTTAGTATGTAAGATATATTCAAGTAGTTAAGAATTTGTCTAACAAGTAAAAAGAGCCTGAAGTATTATACAATAAAATATATTTACTTCACATATCCTAACAGTGAAAGGTTCAGACTGTCCATACACCCATAAATAATCCCATTATCCTTAAATGTATAGAAAATGTTATAAATAAGGAACTAACATAAAGCCACAGGCTTTGAGAATAAGAAAGAAAAAACCCACCAAGCCATAATCCTAAACTCAGACAAACAAAAAGCTTGAAACTACTGCAGCTAGGGGTTGGGGGAGGGATTTTTTCACCTTGACACAAGCTCCTGGACACATTGTAATCAAATTTAAGGCCTTATCTGAGTAAAACAATACTCTTATTAGCTCTACATGCCTGAGTTTTATCTTCATAGAGACCAAAACAGAGAGGAAAGATCTTGTATAACGGTAGATTTCTCTTGATGCAAATTCAAACTATAGCTAACATAGTTGTCTTGACCTAGCAAATTTGAAGCACTTTGAGACAAGTGGTTCTGAGATACCCAGAAAAACCTCAGATAAAATGTTTCTAGGATTAAAAATCTATTAGCAAAATTACACCAGTATTTACTTTGTTGAATAGGAAAGAAAGAGGAGGACTAGGATCTTAGTAGGGAGTATCATAGACCTACTCTAACTTATAAAAATCAAGAATTACAGAACCATAGAAACGATGCCAACAAATAATTTAATTTCACCACAACTACCCTAAAGTGAACTTCTTCTATTAATTCAATTTATCCTAAGATATATTAGCTTTGGAATTCACTATTTCCTACTTTATTAGAAACATAGGTAATATCTCTAACATAAGACCAACTAACATCAAGAAAAATAGTTTTAAAGCAACACTAAATCTAAGTCTTGATTTAATTTTTCTATCCAAGTTACTTATAGAATGCATATATGCATTTAAGCTATTTGATTTGTAATCTCTTTTAAATTTCTACTTCCTGTTTCTGCATGAAAAAATAAAATTACACAAACAATTGTTAAGTTTATTACCAAAATATATCTACTTTCACTAACTACTAAAATGTTTATTGCAGAGTTGTAAGAGCAAATTACATCCAAAGAGAAGGGGGG
>JAVSBS010023543.1:27100-46303 GCA_033124195.1 Coracias cyanogaster | reverse complement strand
TTTTTCACCTTAAGAAATCACCCAGAGTGGCAAAAGGAGTGCGGGATAAATCCCCCACAAGATCCTTTAATATTGGCTTTAGAAAGAGAAGGACAAAAAGGGAAAAAGGGAAATCTTGAGCGTTGCTGCTCAGCCTGTAGCATAGGACAAAGGTGCACAAATAAAAACAAAATTTATCGGCCTGAGGATATGGATGAATGGATGGATTGCTATTCACCGAGACCTCGGGGGGGAAATAGGTCTGGAGGGGCGGTAGGAGGTGAACCAGAACAAGATCAAAGCCCAGACACTACCACTTTTGAAGGAGGAAACGGTTTCCGAAATTTTAGTCCTATAAGGACAAGGAGCCGAGCAGGGCCGATTTTACAAGCACCACTACGGCAAGCTATGGGTCCCACAGGAGTGAGCAGACTAAGAACACCCTTTTCGCCATGGGATTTTGATGCTTGGAAGGAGGTAGTTAAGGAGTATAGAGATGACCCCATTACGGTTGTGAAACGATATGAGTTAATAATAAAAAATCAGGACCCAGATTGGCAGGATATAGATGTAATGTTGGGAGCTCTAACAGAAACAGAGAGGCAGTTAGTTTTGAGGACAGCCAGAACACAGATACAGGCACAGATAGCATCCAACACCCTGCGAGGCCGAGTGGAAGATTACCTTCCTTTAACTGACCCAGGGTGGGATCCCAATGATGATGATGACTACCGGGCACTAAAACAATATCAAACATGGATAAAATTCGGATTGGAAAATGCAATACCAAAGACACTAAATTGGTCTATAGTATATACAGTCAAACAAAATCCTACTGAAACTCCCTCTGAGTTCCTAGATAGATTAAGAACAACTATACGAAAACACACCACCCTCGACTCATCCACCCCTGAGGGGCAACAACAGCTGGTATCCCTGTTTTTAGGACAGTCCACTGACGACATTAGGAAAAAGCTACAGAAGCTGAAGGAACCGGAGGCTAGAGACTTGGAGAAACTGGTTGAAGAGGCGTGGCGGGTCTTTAGAAATCGAGAAACGGGAATAAATAAAAGAGTGGAGAGAAGGATAATGGCTGCACTGGGACGACCCCCACAAAGAGAATTTTTTAGGTTAGGGAGAAATCAGTGCGCACGGTGTAAGAAAAGAGGACATTGGAAAAATGAATGCCCAGAAACAACAAGGGGTGAATGGAATAAGGGTAAGGGCAAAGGAAGACCTGTGGCCAACCAAATTGAGAATTGACGGGGACCTGGGGAATCTCCCCTAGCGGATCCACTGGTTACCTTGAAGCTAGGGAAAAATCAACAAGAATTGGAATTTTTGGTAGATACAGGAGCTACTTTTTCAGTTTTAAATCAAGCTTTAACCCCCGTGGAAAATGAATTTATCTCAGTAAGGGGAGCCACTGGCCAGAGTGAAAAAGCATATTTCTTAAAACCTCTTGATTTTAAACTTGGAAAACAATTGGGAACTCATAAATTTTTATACCTGCCAAATTCACCTAAGCCATTGTTGGGCAGGGACTTGTTGGAAGAACTAAATGCAGAAATTAAGTTTGAAAATGGAAAAATTGAACTGAAAGTTGGGGAAAATGAACTTATTGAAATTTTAAGCCTGGCCTTGATAAATGTCCCAAAAGGTACAGAAATACCAGAAGAAATTATGAATCAGGTATATCCCGGAACTTGGGCTGCAGAAATTCCAGGCAGGGCAAAAACAGCTCAGCCGGTAACTATTAAACTGAAAAAGAGTCCCTCCCCATGTTTCCTGTAGGCCTCCTTTAAATACTGGAAGCCTGCTATAAGGTCTCCCTGAAGCCTTCTCCTCTCCAGGCTGAACAACCCCAACACTGTTAGCTTGTGCTCATAGGGAAGGTGTTTCAGCCCCATGATTATCTTTGTGGCCCTCCTCTGGAACTACTCCAGGAGGTCTGTGTCTTTCTTACTCTGGGAACTCCAGAGCTGAATACCGTACTCCAGGTGGGGTCTCATGAGAGCAGAATGGGAGAATCACCTCCCTCAATCTGCTGGCCATGCTTCTCTTGATGCAACCCAAGATGCAATTGACTTTCTGGGCTGCAAGCACATATTGCGGGCTCACATTCAGTTTTTCATCCACCGATGACCCCAAGTCCTTCTCTTCAGGGCTGCTTTCAATCCACTAATTGCCAGCCTGTATTTGTGCTTGGGATTGCCCTGACTCAGGTGCAGGACCTTGCATTTGGCCTTGTTAAACTTCATGAGGTTCACATGGGCCAACTTCTCAAGCCAGTCAAGGTCCCTCTAGATGACATCCCTTCCCTTAAGTATGTCAACTGCACCACACAGCTTAATGTCATTGGCAATCTTGATGAGGGTGTACTCGATTCCACTGTCTGTGTTACCGACAAAGATGTTAAACAGCACCCATCCCAATACTAACCCCTGAGGAACACCACTCATCACTGGTTTCCACTTGGACATCAAGCTACTTTCCACTATTCTTTGATTGTGACCATCCAGCCAATTCCTTATCCACTGAGTGGTCTGTAAAATCCATGTCTCTCCAATTTAGAGACAAGGATGTTGTCTCTGACAGTGTCAAATGTTTTGCACAAGTCCAAGTAGATGACATCTGTTGCTCTTCCCTTAACCATCAGTGCTGTAAACCCGTCACAGAAGGCCATCAAATTTGTCAGGCACAATTTGCTCTTTAGTGAATCCATGTTGGCTGTCACCAATCATCTCCTTATTTTTCATGTGCTTTAGCATGGTTTCCAGGAGGATTTGCTCCATGACCCTGCTAGGCACAGAGGTGAGACTGACTGGCCTGTTCTCCAGGTCTTACTTTTTTCCCCTTTTTAAAAATCGGAGCTATATTTCCCCTTTTCCAGTCAGTGGGATCTTCACCAGATTGTCACAACTTCTCAAATATGGAAGTTTCCTTAATATACATCATGAAAATAAACAAAAGTCCCGAGGTCATGCTTTTTTTGAGTATTAGTTCTAAAGGGTACAACAAAACTGTCAGTTTCAGTGTCAGTGGTGGCAGAGCTATTCTTTAATTAGACAGAAACCAGGTGTTTCTGCCCTCTCCAGAAAAAAAAAAAATAAGGGAACAAAATTCTGAATAATACTATTCTCCATCACATTCAATTTCAGCATGAATGGATGGAGCTATTCTCCACCCATTAAGAAACAATAAACTACAAAACATGGTATTTATAGTAAATAGAAGATCTGTAATCATATGGAATCTAGAATTGTCCATGACTACATCTCTATATTAGTGGTAAAAGCTTATAAAAATAAAAAAGTAACATTGTTAAAAGCTCAAACATAAGACAGCATAATAGAGCAGATTTTAATTTATTAAATGCAATAAAGATGTAAATGGCCATGACATTTAGCACTGCTGAGAAATAACAGTTATTAAGGTAGGCCAGGTAATTGCATTACTATGCGGTATTGTTTGGTGAAGGAAACAAGGAAAAAACAGTGTAGGCTTGAAGTCTATTTATAATGTTCACATATGACTGTGTGACCACTGAAGGACAATAAGCAATTTCTAGATAAAATCATTATTCTCATATTACAAGAGAACACAAGGCACAAAGAAACACAGCAAACAGTGTAGTCACTCAAATAGAGTGTCAGAGCTAAAATCAGAACCTAAAACACTTCCACTTCAGGGATGGAGAAAGAGTACTAAAACCTCACTCATTATTCTAATTTCATAGAAAGTGGGGAGCACTAGAGCTTTTTCAAGTGTATTGAAATGGTCAAATTCAAGAAACTGATTTTGCAGAGAACTTTTCATGATACTTTACTGGAGGAGTTAGAAAATTGAAATATGTCAGGATCCTAAAAAAGAGAAGAGAGAAGAAAAATGGAAAGGAGAAGGAAGGGTGCAAAACACTGGATACAAAACCAAAGGTTGCAGCACTTCATGGACAAACAAGTGAACCCAAAGTACAAGATAGGTTGTATTAGAGAATTACAAGCATTGTGGTGCACTGATTCATTGCATGTGACTCAACTCAGCATTGTAACCACAGAAGTACAAGCAATTTTGTTACATCTCAGAAGATCTGCAAGGCTTGGTGCTTTTTCAACTATGTCATGAACTGTTGGGTCAAACATAAATCCCCTAAGGAAGGCCTGTAAAATCAGTTTGGTTGTATTACTATTTCATACAACTACTGCAAAATATCCTAATCTCCAGAAAGAAATTAGAAGTCTACCTTCAAGTAGTAGATGATACAGAAAATAGTGAAGTTATATTTGCCTGGAGAGAAAGGGTGAAAAAAGAAAAAAAGAAAAAAACCTACCCAAACCAAAACAAAAGAGTCTGTGTGAGTTAAAAACACATTGCATGAAAAAGCAAGTTTTGCAAAATGTAGTTTGAAAGAACCTGAACTTTTGAGTTCTCTGAAACACAAAGATATTAAATAAAAGCTAAATACACTTTACAAACAAGTGTCATCAGAGAGAAAATACCTGTAAGATAACTGGTAAATATAATAAATAATTGCTTGATACAGCAATTGTAGTAAAACTTTCTATCAAGGTGATAAATTGTGCTTTAAAAAAAATAAGCACATATGCCAAGGTGTATGTATACAAAAAATTAAAACATTTTATAGTGTTTGTTAATATAGTCTTTGTTTCCTATGCAAAAGAAGCTATTTCCTCTCCATGTACCCTTTCCCCAGACCACTTTGATTTCAATAGTCCAAATAGACACTTAAGTGAAAGTGTAAGAGAAAAATGAAAGTGTGTCACTACAGAATAGACCTTAAGGATGCTGATAACTGAAAGTGCTTATGGTACAAGTATTTTTAAACAGGAGATCTTTAGAGGGAAAACAAAATGAAAAAAACAAACCACCCCTTTCCAGTGTGTTCTAGTATACAATTGCATGAATAACAGTGTCTGGTTTTAGCCAGAAAAAAAGAAATAAAGGAAGCCAGATTATACCCTCAGTGAAGATCATATGTAAGATTTCAGCTATTGTCATTTGTTTTCAATATTCAAGATTATCTAAGGAAAAAAAATCAATGTGGAGATGACACTTTAAAAATATTGATCAAAAATATACTTTGCTTGAAAGTTATCTGAACAAGATGAACTATCTCTACTATATGCCTAGGTTATTATTCTATTACCTAAACCAAGGTTACTGTGTTATTTCAATATCTTCATTTCTGCTGTGTATTTATTGATAGGAGTTTGACAAGTAACTGGTAGTTATTCACCTGATAATTAATTCCAGTTGCATTCAGACCCTATGTATGTCCCCTGGTTATCTACAAAATAAGGGTATGAAGGAGAAGCATAATTAGCTAGAGGTGTTTTCTACATGCATAGTGGGGAATGGGAACAGAACTAGTAAATCAGTCAGACCAGAGGAAAGCTTTAATATTAAACAAGCGCCCAGACAGTCTAACAAACTATCATCTAATCCCCTCAGGATTGTTTAAAAGTTTCATTATGGTGTTTAAAGCACTAGGAAAAAGAAAAAAATTTGCTCAAAGAAAAATGTTTAGCAAAATTTGTCAGTTTTGGTGAAACCATCAAAGCACGGTTCTGCATCTTATCTGGAAGCTTAACTCAGTTTCATGACAATTTCTTCAAGTAATCCCTAATTCTCCTGTCTAATAGAACACCATGCTGTGTTTGCAAGGCACTTTGCAAATGGTTTTGGAGATGGAACGATATGGTTTTTCTAACTTAGACATGCTGAGTTACCCTGCTGCATCAGAACTACAAATAAGGATATGGAAATCCACTTAGCAAATTTTCAGAACAGAACAATTAGATTACACCAAATTATTGTTCTGAAAAATAAAATAATCCCATGAACAATTAGTGCTATCTAGTTAAAGACTTTTACAGTGATGCAGACCTTAGTCTTCTTGAGAGAGGGATGGTTTAATTTCTCTACTACTCATGTTATTGAAGATTATATTTCTATGTGTAAAATCAAGATGACAGTATGTGTTGATAAATTCAGTACTTAAAAGAAGATATGTCCTAGTTTTTATTTATTTGTTAGTCCTCAGCTGCATGGTAAGAATTAAATATACTGGCAGTCACAATTGATCTATATCCCCCCCCGATTTCTTGGGACATGTAGAAACAACATTATGGAGATGTTTGTTATTCACTCCTCTGAATTAAAAAAAAAAAAAAAAAAGGTTTCTGCTACATAATGTGAGTATTACGTCTGTGTGTAATTAATAAAATTATTTAAAACTATTTCACCATATACAGAAAAACAAGCCTGGGGATTTAGAGGATGGGAGTAAAAGATTATCTGCATAATTCTCTAACAGGGTATAGATATCTCCAGAGAATATAGCTACATCAAAATTCATACAGTAAAATTGTGATCTTTAGTATTGCATTTACAGTTCTTTTGAATTTATTCAGGCTATGAGATCAGTTTTGTGAGATAAAAAGCAGTATATATAAGCCTAAGGAGAAAGAATTCCAGCTGTTTACAAAGCACAATCAGACAGAGAGTGACAACTTACTGGTGAAACTTTCTGGAGCAGCAAAGTTTACAGTTGCATTCTCCCAAAGGCTACATCTCAGGAGGAGAATTACAGTGCTTTACCACAGTATTTATAATGTGCTGGTCACTTCTCCCTTTCTTTCTCTGTTTTCCCAGACTTTAGCTAGCCAAATCCCCTCAGCACCTTCACCTCTAAAATGCTACCTCCTATAACATGAAACAAAAATAATTTTCTTTACCTAAAGTAATTGTAAAGCTGGGCAAAGAAATGCTGAGTCTTTCCTCCAGTATCCCTACTTACCCTCGGAAAGTTTCTAATAAAATTTTTCTGAGCTGCTTTAATGTATAAGATCCATTAAAAATCGTCACATTTAAAGGAACATAATTTTGATATTTGTCTGCAGAGTCCCAGGACTTTCACTGATCTGATTATCAGAGTCCCTGCAAAGGACTTTCACTGAGTCAGATTCACAAATAATTTAAAATTAGTTATTTTATTGAGAGCAACAGAACAGACTCGAGATTGTAATTGATAAATTCAGTAACTACGATACTGTTACTAATTAAGTTTAATATTGTTAGCAGAAATAATAATAATACAACAACCTGTGGTTAACATTCACCAGAGGGTGAAAGGTTTGGCGCTTACCCAGAGAGGTGTCTCTGCCTGGGGTGGAGGAAGAGAATGCAGCCCATCAACTGGTCCATCAGATGTTAACATTCTTCTCTTCCAATTTAACAATCATTTTCTCCATCCTTTATCCCCCAGATTACAAGGTTCCCCTGATACCCCCCAGGTGACATGTAGTATGCTTTGGGTGGAAAGATGAGTGCTATAGTCATACATGTTTAGCGTGATCTCTATAATCTTCATTAGCATGTGCAGAGGTGTCAGCTGGAATATGCATTTCACAGGTAATGAGGCAAAGAGTGTCTATCAGATTTGATAGCCTTTTCTCAGAAACAAAGAACTACACAGGTTCCTCTTATCTTGTTGTCCTTGCTGACCAGAAGTAGGGCTGTCCTGCCTCAGCAGGGCCCCCTCCTTCTCTGCATCCTGTGATAGCCAGGTGACTCTCCACTTCCCTGGGTTACACTGGAGATAACAAGGCCTCTTTGCGCACAGAGGATCTCATCTCATTATCCAAATTCCACAAGGCTGTAATAGAAAATACTGTTTTCTCTATCAGGCTTAAAAACTTCATATAAAACACCTCTAGAAAAGTTATTATTTCTAATGTATTTTTTTATGCAATACTTGAAACATTTTAATAATTGAAAAAAAATCAGTAAACAGAAAGATCTTCACTTACTCAATATTATTAGTATTTTTAACACCTAGAGACAAAGTGGGGTTTTTTCTCAAGTCTTTTCTTATATAAATTATCTTAGAATACATATGCTTTAAAAACAACAGTAACCACAAAAATAAAACATAGAATAAACAGCTGTCCATTTTACTTCACAATTAGAATAAAGACCTAAGAACTAAAATGTCTTTATCTTAGAATTCTTCATGGCACACCAGTTCTTGAAGTATAACCAACATTTTGACAACAATTCATATCATCAGGCGAGTAAGGGTTAATGCAGTTTTGAGAACATAAACCTTATGCAAGTATACTTTTTATCTCTGCTTGCAGAATAATTTCTGCTGAAAACAGCAACAAATGCTCAAATGATTAAGAGAGATTTTCAAATATCTGCATGACTATTACAATCCAGAAGAACCAAGTGAGTCTTTTATTTTTTATAATTTTATATATTAACAACTTGGGTATTCATGTGCATATAAGTTATATCTTTATCAGGAACAGTTCTCATTCCTCACAATACCATAAATTCAACTTATTAACAGAACAGAGGTCACAAATTACATTAAAAACTTTTATATTTAAAAACAGAGAGTACATATAGACTTGCTAGAGAGATGGCACAATAAATTTAAGGGTATTTTACTTTTTATTTTTTATTGTTCTCTCTCATCTGCACTTCTATTGTCTTTCCCAGTCCCAGCTGGCTGTCCTCAACTGTCGTGTCTCTTTATCTTTATGTATTATATGCAGAGAACTGTGATCCTATATGGAGGCCTGTCCTTGGTGGCAGGTTTATACTATTATACCCTCCTTATTGACTGTTATGATATTAAAAAAAAAAAAAAGATGTTTCTGTCCCTCCTCCTACCCTCTGTTTTCATTGTGATTATATCCTCCCTTATAGTAAATCATCAGCTGCCATTAATTTCAGTTTTGCTTAGAGTTATGGCCTCGATGAAAAAGAGATAACAATAATATAATAATAATATAATTAAGAATTTCACACAACTTGCAATTTTGTAAGAAAGGAGGAATATGAATTGCTCTTCTAATTAAAACAAATGAAACTCAAAGAGATATACCTTTTTATATTGCAAAAAAAGAAAAAGACTATCACTGTAAAAGGCTAAATGCAGGTCTGAAATACAAATTAATTTTTTTTTTTTTTTAACCAAAATTTTGAAGCTAAACTGTTGGAATATTAATCTGTGTTACGAAGTACAATTTCTGTATTCACACAATGAAGATCAAGAGACACAGAAGAAAACCATTATACCTGGAACTTTCCCCAGCCTTTTCATACTTTTTCATTTGAAACTGCCATTCATCAGACAGAAGGAGTAAAAAAACATTAAGAAGGAAGATTTCTAAATTTCCATTGAAAAGGTGTTTATGATGTGTCAATGATTCCTTGATCTCCTTTTTCTCTGAGGCAATGGAGTGTATTCTCAGGGTTCTATAAATACAACATGCCATAAGAAAACCCAGAATCTTGCTTATTCCAAAGAGACAAAGGACAGAGGGATGGTGGTCCACCTGGATGGATGTTAATATCTGCAATGTAGACAGCAATATCACAGCTAGTTACACATATTCCTTCTACAGTTGGTGGAGAGAAAGAAGTGTACCTAAGACATGATTCATATTCTTTTAAGTAGAAGTTTAAAAAGCATGTAATGTTACACTCTGAAGTATTTATTTCTCATCACTGATTTTAAAGAGTCCATATACTGTCCTGAGAGGCAAATATCAAGAATACAGCTGTCTAAAATGATGTGATGTTAACCTTAACCGAAATTCTGCAAGAAATTCTAAAAGTTTTCAGGTGCAGTTTAATACTAAAAAAGACCATTTAAAATCAGTATATTAAAATTAAACATTGAGATCTGTCAGTGTTTAAATATCTCAAAAGGTAATGTAGAAACAAGATACGTTTTTTTAATGATATAGGGCAAAACTCATGTTAAATGTGGGAACTCTTACACCATAGACATTTTGATTTCACCCAGCTCAAACTGAAAATGGAACCTCATATAATGTACATATAATATATTATTGTGTTCAAATGTTACAACTGATCAGGTTCCGAGTCAAGTAAACAAAAATACGATGAATTTGATTAATGCCTGCTAGCAATAAATGTAGGATCAAAAGTCAGAAGTATCTATTTTTCATGTTGGCATTATTCAAGTTATAATGAAACTTCATAGAGTCATTCCAATCTGTATTGCTTTGTAATTGAAAAGTGTTTTTACTATACATTTACTATATATTTAATCATTTCAGAATATAATCCAAAGCAGAAAAGTATGTGGTTCTTCTAGAAGATAGGTAAGAAATAGTGGTCTTATTTAGATATCTTCATAGAAAATGAAATATTCTATTTTTCTGTTGAGGGGATAGAAACAAAACAATTTGAAAGTGTAAGATCTATAATTAACACTAGAGATCAGTTACATATCTGTAGGCACCAGTGTTGTGGAAAAGCTAGTCTTCCTAACTTTGTTTCAGATTAAGAAGGGAGAAATTGACATATATTGGGCAAAATTCATCTGCACTATTTTAGATGTCTACATTAAGGCAAGATTAATTATGTCCTGGAAATACACTTTAATTTATTCTGTTAACTATTAAGGCAGCATGGGAAAATTAGCACTGATGTATTTGATAGATTAATCTCTCCTCTTTTGCATCAATATAAGATGTTGTCATATCTGTTAGTGTCTTAGCAACAGCAGAGCCAACAAACTTGCAGCTAAAGGAGGTCACTTTTATGGCTTGTGTTTCCAGCAAAACAAAGGAGCAATAGATCAGCTCTCTCTCCATGATCTTCATCAACTTATTAGTAGAGAAACTGATGATTCAGGCAGCTGACTGAAGTTGTTGAACCTTAATCATTCATGGATTAGTTAAATGAAAAATGCTTAATAAGACAGGATGCTAATTTGCTGCTAAATTTTCTGGACTTATTTCCCAAGCATACACACTTTGACTTCACTAAGACTGAGGTATCTTATTTTACTTTTTCAAAGTAGTGAAAGCTACCTTGAAGGCAGGCCTTTTGAAATTGTCCACAAATCAGCTCACTGACTGAAACTGCATGTGTTACTTTCCTGTATCATAATGTCCTCAGCATCCATTATGCAGGAGAAAAACTTAATTTAGTCATGGGGATGCTAGGTTCATTCTGACAAAAAAAAAAAAGTCATAATCTTTATCTTCACACTGTCTTGCAAAAATTGCTGAGATGCACACAACTGTCTGTTATCTCTGATGGTCACAGCAAATGTCCTTATACAGGTACGTAGGCCATAAAGATTTAAGGACAGGAGATAGTTTCTTGCCGAGGTTGCTATTTGCACTGATATAATCATGTACTACTACCTCAGAGTTGATGGATTTATCCTTTAACTCAAGCTTAATATATTTGCTTAATGTTAATTCATGTGAATTCACTTCTTATTGCTGGGATTTTAATTGCCAGTTTCTCTCTGGGATGAGATATTAATGTGATGAACCCTATAGATGGATTTTTTAATAAGGAGTTGATATCTTAATTATAAACATGGTGAAATAAGTCACTGTTACACCACAAAAGACTTTCAGTTGTGCTTTTCTTAAATTAACTAGAAGCAAATTCCAAGTTTTATGACTTATTTCTAAGCTGGTCCTCAGAGAAAGATACTATGCACAAGCTGCTATGAGAAAGGTTGGGGAGTAGAGGGGAATGTCAACTGATTGTTCTCAAAGGAGCATCACTGTATTTTCCCTTCATTAATTTCTAAATAATTAAAAACCTACTTGTTTTAAGTTAATTGATAGTCATATAAAAAGACTTGTCAAGGGGAGAGTCAGAGCAGCAAGCACATTAATAGAGGAAGTTCTTAGCATACATCATCACCTTCTGCCTTCCTTCCACTTACCAGTTTGCCAGGGAGACAGGATAGCTGGACAGGAACAAGTGTACTGCCCTCCAGGGTTGTCTTTGGAGCTATCACACCAAAAAAATGCATCCTGTTCATCAGAGATGTATAGAGCAATATTAGGTTGTAGGATTAGTAAGAAACAGAGTTAGAAAGCTAAGAGCTTAATATTATATTCACTGTGGCAAAATAAGTTAAAATTTGAAGTTCTTTGTATTCATGAGCAAACCACCAAAAAGTGAAAGTCCTCAGAATTTGTGAACTCCCATGTTGTGGAAAACATCTGTTCAGCTAACAACTTCATATGCAATTTTACAAAGTTTAGACAACTGCATTTAATTTTATTAAAATATTAAGTAGAATACAGAGAGAGAGAAAGAGACAGGTACACAAAGAACAGTGATACAATAGACAGTTCAGGTGCTCATTATCCTGAGCAGCTACTACAAACCTGTTTGTTACTGGACTATATCTTATCTTGACACATTATTCTCCTAAGAATTGACCCCACCTTGTAAATGCAGACCACTTCACAATGTAAGCAAATTGGTTTGCAAGGATTGATTTATAAGGGGAAATATGCATTCATCATGCACAACTATACACCATAGTTGCCTGTAACAGGAATGTGAAAGGGTGACATTTTTCTCTATCTGCCACTTCCTAGAGCTGGTCAAATACTGGTCTAGTTTAGCAAGTACCAACTGTATTACTGTAGCACCAAAAAAAAAAAAAAAAAGCCAGCTTAAAATTAAAATTAAACAAAAATAGATTAATTGACCAGTTCGTTATAGAACTTGGCCCAAAATAAGCAATGTGTATTACTAACAAAATATTGTTTACATAAACCTTAAACAACAGCTTCTTTAGCTTCTTATTCCTAAACAATGCTAGTGAAGCCTTCAGGCTGATTACTGAATTTTCTAATTCATAGTCTGTGGAACTTCCACTTTGTGAGAGAATATCATATCTTATAGCAATTCTCTGACACTTTTGTACTTGACTGTCCAGAAACTAAAGCCTGAATTAAGCTGCAGGTTCACTCTGATGCTTACTATTTGTAGTATTCTTATATAACATAGTACACCTATACAATGTGATGTTTTTATTCCCTTACTTGGTCATATCCTGCAAGAATATGAAAAAAGTCAGCTAGGAGAAAAAGTTAAATCAAAGTAATAAACATATTCTATTCTATTATTTATTTCCATAAGACATATTGTTTCACATTCTTCCCAGGCCTGGTTCCCTATAGAGTAAGCTGGACAAGCACAACATCTCTGCATCCTCAGTTTTTGAAGTGCGGGCAAAAGGCAGAGTACAGATCCAAGCTCAACAGGACGTCAGCTGCTACAGAGCTCAGCATGTTCTGGGATCTAGGGATAGCTACTTTCCTGCAGACAATAATTTGATTTGTGTAAGACAAGGATCCTTATGAGAAGTAGTAAAACAAGGAGGATTTATGACAGCTTTTTTATGTGTGAGAGTCTGTCTCTGTGTAGCAGAAGTTCATACTGAGTGCTGAGTTCAGTAGGAGTAGGGAATTAAAAGCAACATCATTTGGACAGGGAAGATCTTCTTACACTGAAAGGTAGGGCCTTTGGGCTACCATTGAGCTGTGAAATCACTGAGAAGGAAGTTATCAGTCATGGCCACTCACAGAAAGCTGTGGATCACAGCTCCCAGTAAATTCTGCCATGAAAGGAGGCTAAGTCCTGTGGATCCTGGAGCATTCCCAAGATCTCGTGTCTCTCGGCTTATTTCATCCTAACTCTTTTTAAAATTAGGACCCAAGCACATAATAATACTCCCTCATTTCTGCTTTATGGTGTCTTGGAAAGGAATTGTGTTGCACATTACATTAAAAAATTAAATATTCTGGCTGAACCCTTAGAAGACCCAGACACTGTGGTTGACAAGCTCAGTTTAGACACAGCTTTTGCTGCTTAGAGAAACCAGATCTTGCCAGAAAAAAATAGAAGCACTTCACACATGCAAGATGCCATTAATCAGATAATTGGCAGGTTTTTTCAACCCTGAAGAGTGATGACTACTGTTCCTGTTGACCCTTGCAGGTTTGTTTGCAAGGAATTAACACTTTTCCATTAATAATTCTGGATAAAACATTTTTATTATAGAGGAGTTGTTTACTCTTTTTTACCAGAAAAAAAGCACAACAAGAATTCTTCCATTTTAATGGGTTGTAATAGGGGTTCTGGTGATTCTTTCCAGCATATACATGCTCTACAGAAAGTGAGAAAGGAGTACTAAAAATGTATACTTTACGTTTGACCTTATTACATGTTCAAACGTGACATTCAAGTTCCTTGTTCAAATATATCTTAGCAACTGCTAGTAGAATCATGCCTCAAGGAGTCTCTAGAAAGGGAACACAGAAACCCATGATCTATAAAAATACAGCAATTTATACAGATATTTCTTAAAAATACAAGGGATTAGAGAGGCTGCTGGTTGAAATCACATACTGAAATACTAGCCATACTGAAGTCAAGGATTTTAGCACTATCAGTTTCAATAAATACAGTACTTTTTAATGCAGAGTAAATGAGAGATAAAGGCACCACATATCATCTCTTCTTCACTGAAAATCTCTTTGACTGGATGAATCCCAGTCCTTTGTTTATTTGTGTTTGTTTTGCCTCAATATGTGGGATGCAATATAAAGGTATTTACTGTGAAAGCAGTTGCCTGTTTATAAACACAAATCTTGAATTCAACCTAGATCAGAGACATATGATATGCTGTATCTGTGGCAGACTGTCTCTTGCATGGCACATTGGGTACTGAGTTCTTTTTAAGACACAGAGCCACAACTGCCTTCACCTATTGTATCATTTGTATCTGTCTGGACAGACTACATGCAAAAGGACTGCTTTTGCTATTACAGAAATCCATCAGTTTTGCACAGGCATGAATGATGGGCTTGGAGAATCAGTCTCTCTTTCTGAAAAGAAAGGGTTCCTGGAAGCTCTCTAATCTAAGTACAACTAAGAACAATCCCTTAGGTGTCTATAGGTAAAGCATAGGTGTTTACATGAAAAAGACTGATACGTGAAAATAATTTCTATTTTTCCTCAGGGGTTGTGGAATAGCCTTCTAAAAACAATTTCTTTCTTGTTATCAGATCCTTCCAAAATAAAAGTTCTGGCCATTGTCACTTGCTATGTAATCTGGCAATAGCAAGAAATGCTTGGTTCTATCCTCTTTGGAACTAACTTTCAAGCAATTGAATCTCCTGCTAGAGCACCCCTTAGCCTCCTCTTCTGCAGACCAAACAAGTCCAGTGCCCTCAGTTTCTCATCCTAGACCATATGGTTTAGGCCTGATCATCTGAGGGAGAGCCCCCTCATATTTTTCCATCTTTCCCTTGAATTCTGTTCTCCAAAGAGTACACAATATTCCAGGCCTCATCTTCCAGGCATCCTGAGGAGAGGAGCCCTCCATCTGTCTGCTGGTCACATTTGTTCTGAAGCACAATAGGTTGTACTTGCACTTCCTGTAGTAAAAAGCTCATCTCATTTGCAATGAATGAACTGTTGGCTTACACTCAGCCTGGTGTCTACTGTGTGTCCCAGGTTCTATGCAGCCACTAGTTCCTTAGTCTGTATCAAGGTTGTGTTTCTTCTTACCGAAATTCATGAGTTTTTTCAAGAGGTTTCCAAAACTTTCTCAGTAACTGCCAAGGTCTGCCATTTATTGTGTCACCCACTCTCTCTGCTATAATGCTGTTTCTGAATTTGCTTATAGTATACTCTTTTTTGTCATCCAGGTAACTGATGAAGACGTTGAACAATATGGACCTCATTATTGATAGTTGAGGAATGCTCATCCAGATGCAAGCTGCATGTCCAGCCATTGCTCAACATGCTTTTGGCTCATATGTCCAAACCATTTACAATTCACATCCATCCACCTGTCTTTTTTCCCCAGAAAAGAATACGGTGGGAAACAGGGTCAGGATCCTTTCTGATTCAAGGAACACCACCATCCCCTTGTTTGCATAGCCAATTATTCCACTGAGGATAGCAATCATTTGGTCAAGCATGATTTGACTTTAGTACACTGAACTGATATTCTGACTACCCTCTTTATGCGCTAGGGAATTGATTCCAGCAGAATATGGTTTTTAATATCTCCAGGAACTGGTATAAACTGTCTAGCCTATAACTTCAGGTCCTCCTACTTGTTTTTAAAAGATAGGCATAATTTCACATTCTCCCTGTCATCAGGGACCTCCCTAGTCACTTCAGGTTTTCTGTAAAAAAACTGCTGTTGGTCTTCATCACATCAGCCAAGTCTGTTCAGTACTGTTGGCTGAGTATTATTCTCATCAATATGCTTAAGATCAGCTTCTTGAAGTAATCCTAAGTATAACACTATTGCTGCCCCACTGCTGGCTGCCCTCTCCTTCCCAAACCGTAATGGTACACACCATGATCTGGGAACAGACTTCCTGATTACCCAAGTAATGTTTTTAGTGTACTCTTTTCTTATCTACCCTAGTTTCCATCTCTGTTGTGATCTGTGTTTTAGTTCATCAACAGAGCCCCTCCTTAGTCGAGTGGGTTTTCTGCTGGAAGTTCTAGTCTTTGTATACAATGGGATGATTAATTTAATAATAATAATAATAATAATAACAAATCAACCGGCTTTCCTGGGCAGCTTTGCCCTTCGTGATCGCTTTTCAGGGAGTTCTGCCTAACAATTCCTTAAATAAGCCAGATTATTCTCTTTTGAGGCCAAGAGTCCTAACTCTACTCCTTTATTTTCCAAAGTCTCTTTAGATCCTGAGCATTGTCCAAATGCTTCTTCAACACCAATAGGCTTGGAGCCATGGCTACTTCTCTGAGGAGATTTTTCCAGTGTTTGGCCACCCCCTCAGTACCAGACTTTTTCCTAGTATTCAATATGAACTTCTCTTGGTGCAGCTTTACGCCATTCCCTCATGTTCTTTCACCACAAACCAGACAGATCAACACATCCCTCTCTCTCTCCCTTCACGAGGAAGCAATGATACCGCTCCTCAGATTCCTCTTCTCTAAGCTGAACAGACTTCCTGGGCAAGGAAGTCTGGAACTGACCACAGTGTAATTCTTTCGCAACATGCCCAGGATTGCTTCCTCCTAATTTTGACTCAGAGACTGCCAACAGGAATTCTGTACAGTCAAGGAAGTCATTAACACATGACAAAACTTCCCTTTCCTCTTCCCCTTGCCTGTTTTCCTTGAAGTCATGGCCGTGTCAGAGTTGTACATGCTATCCTGCCCAATCCTTGTGATTCTGATAGTTTTATCGCCCTCCTCCTGGACTTGCAATTCTGCCTCTCTGCTGGATGTGCTCCACACATGAATGTACAGAAGTCTAAACAAACCCTTTAGATCTTCCCCCTCTGAACAGTAACAGGAAAGCACTCCTTTCTCAGCTTCCTCTTCATGTGTCTTCTCCATTTACAACTCTGCCTCTTACTTCTGGGTTTCAGTTCTGTCCTCGTTTGAAGGACAGGTGTCTGTTAGGGAGGCGGGAACCTCCCTTAGGATGGGAATTGTAACCCCTCTCCCTCCAAATTATTGTAAATCAAGGGCTCTCAGGCAAGGATATAGGAAATAGGAATAACAGTTCTTTACAAATATATATATATGCATATATCAAAACAAGTGAACAACAATTAGCACAGCAATGGGTTGCAAAAGCAAGGAATCAGAGAATCGGTCACAGTTCCTTTGGGCTGCAGGCACCTTTCCCTCGGGTGTAGCGATGGTCTCAGGTCGGCAGGGGGCACTGGAGTCTCCCAGCGGGGAAGGCAGTGATGGTGAGCTAGCGAGGAAGAAACGCTTTTTGGCGCGGACGGCTCAGCACGTGGTGATAATGGCGGCGAGAAGAAAAGGAGGAAAGCTGCGCCTCACCCGGGAGACTCAACGGAGGCAGGAAAAGCCGAGACGGTGGTGGAGAACGCAGGCAAGGGACAGGCAGGGCATCTGGCGAACCCAGGAAGCGGCGCCTCTGCTCCCGACTGGGGAGGGTGGGCAGTGAAAGCTCCGTCCCGGGCAGACAGAAAGCAAGTCTTCCTTTAAGTGAGATGTTAATAAAGTCCCAACCGAAAACCAGTGAAGACTCACGTCGCGGCAGGAGAAAAGCAGCTCTCAGGGAAGGATGGCAGGGGGGAAAGTGAGAGAAGCCAGCAATCGCCAGGAGAAAAGCAACGACCTGCTCCAGCTAGACCCCCGAGCCGAAGAGAGAGAGACAGGTGGCTCCTCCCCCCTGTTTTATCAGCCCAAAATCTCGAGATATCTCTGTCCCTTAAGATGAGCTTTTTACACAGGAAATGGTGGCATCCAAAATGCTTTCCCTAGTAACTTATTGGGAAAAAAATTCTATGTGTAAAAAAGAACCAAAGGGAAGAAAATCTAACCCCCAACAAGTTCTCATCTTCAAAAACTCCCAACTAGTTTAGCAAGCCTGGCTGCAACAGCATATGCCCTTACTTTCACTTTGTAAGAACACCTTCTTGATAGGCTGCCATACAACTGAAAAACCATGAATTCTTCTAGGACATTTATAAAACTATAGTAAGAGCCATAAAGGTGTAACTCAGATGAGGCTAATGCCTCATCTAGTGTTTACTCAATGTGGACTCAGAAATTTGTCTGCAAAAAGGTCTAGCTCTTCATAGCATGGAGTCAGGGCAGTGTGTTGGAAAGTCATTCCAAGCTATTGGCCTTAGCTACAGGTGACTCTCCTCAGCCTTTATTTTTTTAGCCATATAGGGAAGCCTTTCTGATCTGTGCCTTAGCTACATGTCAAGGCTAGAAGGAGCTTGTCCATGCAGAGCCATGTCACATGATGCAATACCACCAATAAGTGACTTGGCACTTATGTTTATGATCATGTTTCAGTGAGATCCTTGCAAGAGCAAATCAGACTGCCTCAGATGGGCTCAAACTTCAAAGACTGTTTATAAAAAGAGGTTAACATCACAGCAGTATTATGGTTTTTAGATTATTTGGCTGAAGTGAAACAACTCCTGCCACCTATCACTAAGGCCAGAAGCTTGAAGTCATTAGCCTGGCTCAACTGCCTTTACACTAATGCACACAACATGGGTAACAGGAGGAGCTGGAGGACATTGTACACCACAACTGCTATGACATAATCGCCATTATGGAAACATGGTGGGATGACTCTCAAGAGTGGAGTGCTGCAATGGATGGCTATAAGCTCTACAAATGGAATAGACAAGACAGAAAGGGCAGTGGGATGGCTCTCTATATTAGGGAGAGTTTTGACTGCGTGGAAGATAACAAGTGTGATGGACCGGTTGAATGTTTATAGGCAAACTTGAGGAATGCCAACAAGGTGGATATTCTCTTGGGAGTCTGTTATAGACCACCCAACCAGGATGAAGAGGTTGATGAATTGTTCTATAGACAGCTGGCAGAAGCCACAAA
>JAVSBS010023543.1:16323-27000 GCA_033124195.1 Coracias cyanogaster | reverse complement strand
GGGGATCAGGCCCAGCCAACATGTGTTCATGAAGGGCAATTCCTGTTTAACGAACCTGATCTCCTTCTGTGATCAGGTGACCTGCGTAGTGGATGAGGGAAAAGAGGTGGATGTGGTCTACCTGGACTTCAGGAAGGCATTTGACACCATTTCCCACAGCATTCTGCTGGAGAAGCTGGCAGCTCAAGTCATAGACAGGAGGACACCTCGCTGGGTTAGAAACTGGCTGGATGGCCAAGCTCAGAGAGTGGTGGTAAATGGAGTCAGATCCAGTTGGTGACCGGTCACAAGCGGTGTCCGTCAGGGCTCAGTTTTGGGACCAGTTATGTTTAATATCTTTCTTTATCAATGACCTGGATGAGGAGATCCAATGCACCCTCAGTAAATTTGAAGATGACAAGAAATTAAGTGTGAGTGTCGATCTGCTTGAGGGTAGGAAGGCTATGCAGAGTGATTTGGACAGGCTGGGTTGATGGGTTGAGGTCAATTTTATCAGGTTTAACAAAGCCAATTGCTGGGTTGTGCACTTCAGTCACAACAACCCCCAGCAACACTACAGGCCTGGGGAAGAGTGGCTTGAAAGCTGCCTGGCAGAAAAGGACCTGCGGGTGTTGGTCAACAGCCAGCTGAACACGAGCCTACAATGTGCCCAGGTGGTCAAGAGGGCTGATGACATCCTGGTCTGAATCAGAAATAATGTGACCAGCAGGAGTAGGGAGGTGATTGTGCCCCTGTACTCGGCACCACAGTACAAGAAGGACATTGAGGTGCTGGAATGGGTCCAGAGAAGGGCAGTGAGGCTGGTGAGGGACGCATGCCTTATGAAGAGTGACTGAGGGAACTGGGGTTTTTTAGTGTAGAGGAGACTGAGAGAACACCTTATTGCTCTCTACGACTGCCTAAAAGGAGGTTGTAGTGAGGCTGGTGTTGGTTCTTCTCCCAAATTACTAATGATAGAATGAGAGGAATCAGCCTCGAGTTGAATCAAGGGAAGTTTAGATTAGATATTAGGAAGAAATTCTTTACTGAGAGAGTGATTGGGCACTGGAACAGGCTGCCCAGGGAGGTGGTGGAGTCACCACCCGTGGAGGTGTTTAAAAAAAGAGTAGATGTAAGACTTGAGGCTATGGTCTAGTGGTTAGAGAGATGTTAGGATGAAGGTTGGACTTGATGATCCTGGTGGTCCTTTCCAACTGTACTCATTCTATGATTCTATGAATTCAAACCTCTTTAAATAATGGACACGGGGAGCTTATATCTGAATATATTATTTAAACTTACACAGACTCTTTATTTCCTTTTGCAAAAAAAGGTTGAAAGGACCTGAAGGAAGTATCTGAGCTTTGTTACTTATCTAAATTAATATCTGAATAGGGAAAAGATGAAGAACACAAAGAGGGAGAGACAATGTGATCATCAAAGTTATTTCTATTTCTGTTTCCAGTTTCACTGATCCTCTGAAACCAACACATTGCTTCTATAGAATCTTTCAGGAACAACAACAAAAAAGGCAGTGTTTTTAAGTTTCTAGGTCATGGATTTTTAATTGTCATTATTTTGAGTGGCAAACAATTTTTAATTTTTTGATATGGTTAAGGTATTTGCATAACTTACAGTTCAGAAAAGTTAAAAAATAATGAACAATATATTGGGATATTGAAATACAATTTTGTAGAGTGGGACATTAATTTGCAGTCAAAATTTCTAAGAAAGGATGGTCTTGAAGGGCTGTAAAATGTAGAGTGCAAATATTATATAACATTTTTGATGGCAGTAATTATTTGTATCATGTGTATTTTGATTATTTCCTTTGCCAGTTTACTGAAAGAGTGTTTCAAAAATATATGCAATTTTATAAAATCTGATCCTCAGAAACATAATACATGAGAAACAGCAGACAGGATTTATATACCAAAAGTAAGCCTATACATATATATTATACTTTGCTTTTACAATAAACTGTATCTAATAAACCATATTTGCTTATAAACAGCATTCTGTACTTTTACAGCTAAAAACAATCAGACAACAATGTATCTACTTTAATGAAAGGTAAAGAACAGCACTACGTTCTTTTCACAGACAGTGAACTGAGGAAGAATCTTCAGAGAAGCTTTCTAGCTATGAAAGCCTCATGTTCATCTGCTATACCTTCATTCAAAAACCCCCCATCTCATCCTGTATTTAAAATGCTACTTACTTTAAAGTTTATGGCAGAAACATTTGATTTGTTAAACCTGGAAAAGTGCCAAGAGAAATTAGATATTCATCTTGATATTCAAGGAAAAACCTATGTTAAGATGTCTGAATTATTGAGATGAATTGTACTCATCATCTCAGTACAGCTATATATGCAGATTGATAGAGCATCTGAAAACCATCACGGAACCTGACTATGTACTCATGTCATGATACTGAACAATTTCTTTTTTAACCTCTGTCCATGTTTTTGCCATAGGTATGTGTTTCTGCTTAATCTATTTTCTTTAGTTACTACTTTAAAAACTTTTGTCGGAACAATAGCGAAGAATAGAAAACATCCATGAGATAACTATCCTTGGTTCAGCTAAGATAGGGTTAATTTTCACAAGAAGCTGGGAGGGGACACAGCCAGGATAGACAACAGAAGCAGCCAATGGGATATTTGATACCCTACTCATATCATGCCCACTATATGAAGGCAGTGGGGTGGGCTGGGCAAGGTGTGGTTTTCTGGCGCAGCACAGCAGTCTGTCGTATTTTTATTACTGTTGTTTCTTCTATTCTTGCTTTGTTCTAGTAAATTCTTGTTTTGTTCTATTAAATTCCCTTTATCTCAGCCATGGGGTTTTGCCTTTTTCTCTCTACTTTTCCTCCCATTTGGATTGCAGGGGGCAGAGTGTGAGTAAGCAGCCATGTGTTGTTCAGCTCCCGTCTGAGTCTAAACCATGGCAGCAACCTTGAGAGTTAAATATGGTTTTCATATTAACACTGTATCTTCTTCTTTCAACTGTGTACACATACATAATATTTTGATGTAAAGTATGATATATTGCTTGGTTTTATTTTAAAATATATTAAAAATACCAAAAAATCCTATTTTTAAGGAAAAAAAGAACATAGGCAAGACAGCTTGGAGCCATTGTTACTGTTGTTAATTGCAGTCCAGTTTTCTAAAAGAAATAAGAAGATAAAGGAAAAACAGAAGAAGAAAGATTAAACTGTAGTACTTCTTGCTAATGATGACATTTAACTTGCAATTTTTTGTTAGAAAAGTACACAGACGCACATACAAACACACACAACTATCAGCTTACAAAGACCAAGCAAACTTGTAGAAATACCAAGCTGCGTAAAACACTGCTCTGAGCTGCTTCTCTCCTCAGCAGTTCCCAGCAGTGTGTCAGAGAATACTCTCATTAGCTAAACTGGAGGGTTATTAAAGCCAAATTAAAAAGAAAGAAGAGAAAGATGACAACAGGGAAACAAAATACACACAAAAGTGGGAACCCAGCTTCCTTCCTTTAGCCTTCAGAAATTTACCTCAGTACACAGTAGGTGACTAGGTAATTTGTATTTTAAATGCTGTGTTATAAACTTGATGTTAGATACTGCAACTCTGGGGTAGGTAGCATGTAAAGACTACATATTCCATCCAAACCTAAAGATTTAGCTGACATTTCTGGATGTCATACGGATTTTCATCTCTGCTTCATTTTGGTCAGGTTATCGTTCAGTCTTAATGGTGCTATGTTGGATCTATGCATGTGTTAGGATATTTAAAGATACAGAAGTTATTAACTCAAAGTAGCCCAATTCAGTTCTTAGCTTCCAAGCTAAATTACAGTTTCTAGACAACTGTGATCATTAGAATGCCTTATATAATCATACAGTTAGACTTAACTTTCAGTGTATCTGTTTGTACTAGTTAATTTTATTTTCAGTCTTTTTGTTTATCAAGTATGGTCTCTCCTTAGGTTAAAAAAAATACGGTGGCTGTGATGACTAGCATTGACATCAAGCCTTAGCATCATGAAGCTGGCAATGCTTGCTTACTTGATAGTTTCACAGCAAGTAAAACAGGTGACAGGGAATAAGTCTAATTTTGTGACATTCTGTAACTTTAAGTAATGGCAAGCCATGCCATTGCTTTCTGTCACAAGAACAGTCCTTAAGAGGGAACAGAGATGTGACAAGAACAGAAACTGTTTCACAGTAACTGACAATATTCCTCCTAAGTAGGCTTGAAATATCAATATTATTGACTTTGGCATGTGAACATTTCCTTCTTGCAGGAGATCTGTCTATCCAACAATCACAAAGTAAGAAATGACTCATCAGATGGTGGATTACTGGAAGAAGAATCATTTTGTTCAGAATTAGACACCAGGATTAGCTGCTGTTCATTCCATGATCGCAGCAGAGATAGAAAGCATTACCTTTTATTTTAGGAAAAACGCCTGACAGGACCTACTGATTAATACTTTCCTTGCATAAAACTGTGAGTCATCTTCAATGGCGTTACTACGGCTGGAGTTAGAGCACCTCTGGCTGTGCATTTGTCAGATTTCACAGTGTAAATGGTATCAGGATGTGGCACCTTCAAAGGAAATAATATATAAATACCCCTCCATAAAGGAAGAAGGAAAGGAAGAAATAAAAACTTAAAAGTCTGGAATTTCAATGCAGAATAAAGAACAACTTCTGCAGTAATCCATATATTTAAAGATTTAGTGATTTTTCACAATAGAAATATTAACCTCAACTACTTTCATATTTCATTTCATCTTTTAAACAAGCTTTTAACCTCTGTAAATTGAAAATATTATTCTCCATCTTTTGTTCAGTGCTATGTACACCTAAACAGAATCGTTACCATGTGCAGGAATGATTATTTTTATGTCAGGGAAGTAATTTCAGTATTTTTATGTCAGGGAAGTGTAACGCATACAGAAAAGTTTGGAGTTTTTTTCAAAAATGTAAGGTACATTGTAATCTCACAGATAAAAAGTACCACAAAACCATCACAACATGAGGAATTATTGCAATGCAAACTTTGCAAAATGATATTTCAGGTAGAGGTAAGACTACGACTTCACAAGAGTGAACATAAAATCAAAATGTTTATATTTTCAGAAATTTGTCACTTATGCTTCCAATGAATGTGTTCTATGCCTAATCCAGGTTTCTTATCAGAACCAAAACCCAAAGAGTGCAATTTTACACTGGACCTTCTTCAGTTTAAACGTTTCAATCTTTTCATCTAGGTAATGTTCTGTCTTCCTCTTTGGAACTTAGCAGAGTTTAACTCACTTTATCAAAACAGAAGTTTGAGGTCACTTTTATGATGGGACAAACAGCTTTCTTCCAAAAGGAAGATTTCTTTGATAAATAAAAAATAACATTATTTATTGTTATGTATCTGGAAGAGCTGTGTGTGTACAATTTACAGTACACAATTCTCCAGTTTACTTATTTTTTAAAAAATTGTTGTTTCATAGTGAATAGTGATATCGTTTACCACAGCCTTTCACAGGCTTTGTAAATGATGGCTTTTTGTACTGGGATATTATGAAAAACAAATCTTTTCAATGCTACTGTCAATCTATTTACATGAAATATGAGATAATGTAGGAAGCCAAAAGAATATTGTATTACTATCATACTGTATTTTAAGGACCTCAATTTGGTTCTAAAAAGTCTTCTGCAACAAGTAACTGTTATGTGTCAATTGCTATTTAAAATATCATTCGTCTAATTAGATTTTTTTTTTATTTGATGCAATTGCTAAAAATAACAATCCTTTAAATTTATAAAATATTTTCCAATATTCCCAGTATTAAACAGCATCTAGAAAGGGATTAGCTAAAAATTGTTAGAAATACTTGCTTCATTTACTTCACAGTGTTTTCCCTATACTTTTTCTTCTTTCTCTAAGTCACTAATATTGAATAGAAATGAAACAATATAGGTTTTGACTAGTGTTTTCAGATTGTCGTGATCCACCTCTTAGATGTCCCGGGTCTGCCCATCAAGGGATGCGGTCCACCCACTGGGGTCCCAGACCACTCCCCCAAATGGAATCTGAGGCGTGGCACTTCCCTCCAACGTCCCAATCAGTTACAGGAACCAGGAAACACCTCCTTTAGAAAAATATATATTTATTTATCCAAGGCAGATATTCTATGAAGCACCCTTATATACATGCATATATCCTGTATCTTAATCCTAGGTATCACAATCCTGGATCATAGTCAGTAAAGAATGTGTCTTATCAAGCCTAATAATCCGAAAAAATCCTTTACCAATCCACAAACCCCAAAACCTCTACCCAAGAGCAGGAAAGGGAATACTAAGAGGTCAGAAGGTAGAAACAAGGGTCTTGTTAGAAAGCAAGAAACCCCCCTGTCGCTATGTGAATATGTGAGTGAGTGAAGCGAATGTATACCTCTTCTTCTTTGCTTCCCTCTTCTCTTGTTGTGTCTTTAAGACAGTTCACAGAAGCTCGTTAGGGAGTAGAAACTCCAAGGTCAGGCAGAAGACAGCCACGGCTGTTATCTTCCATAATGAAAAGACTTCAACTGGAATAAAGCCAGAGCTCAAACGTCTCTCTCTCCAGATCCCCCCTGTACACCCCCCTGTACAAGGCTTTTGCTGGCTCTGTGTGGGGGAGGGAGGGGAAAATAGGACCAGAAAACTTACGCAGACCACTTTCAGACAGATAGCAGCAGAGTCTGTTCAAATTCTGAAGATATCAGACGGTAGAAGAGTTGCCGTTCGATCCTGGCCTTCAGTCAGCTTTGCAACGGGAGGGCAAAGGAGCTGTAGTCCTTGCTCTTCTGGTGCCAATGCCGAGAGAGAGAGAGAGGTGTGGCTTCTCTCCCCTTTTATAGATTTCTTATCTTGTTTTCTGGAAGAATCCAGCATTTTTGACAATCCCAGGATCCTCAGGTGGGGGGGCAAAGGTCTATGCAAAGGCTCATGGGAGCCACAAAGATCATCTCTTGGGTTGTATACTTTTTTGTCCTTCTTTAGATACAAAGAAAGCAAAATTATCTGCAAAATCAGGTTGAATTTGACAAAGAGATTTTCATCAAGAAAAAGAGAAAGAAGGACAAATTTTGAGAAGATAATATTTTTATTTCATTAAAAAAGTTCAGTTTCATTTCAGCTCAAACAAATTGGCCTTCTCTTTCATCTCTCCAGAGTTTTTGTCTCTATTATTAAACTTAAAATATGCATTGCTTTTTTAATTCTAGGAATTTGTGTAGATAGCAGCCAAAAGAATGAAATTCTTTAATTCCTATGGTATTTCTGTACAGTTGAAAGAAGGAGATTATACCACATTTTGTGATCTGAGTGGGCTCAATAATACATCAGCCAAAAATTTCAAAATTTATGGCATTCAAGCAATACTTTTTTGAAACAAAATGTCAAGGGCACAATGAAGTTATGACTTTCTGGTGAACTTTATGAACATACTAAAGATAAACATTCTACATTTGACAGACTTTATCGCTTCTATGGAATACTAATTCTTTAGCTTTTTCTTACTGTTCCATAGCAGACTAATGTTTTTCTTTACATAGATATGGTGATATTTGAGTTTATTCAATGTTGTAGCAACATTTCTACATAAAATCAGCCATAAATCAATGTTGCAGGATGTTAGTTAGGAACTTTCTGTGAAATAGCTTCGATTAGTTTATCTGAATTTGAAGGATTATAGTCTGTAATAAATCCATCTGTAATCTGAAGGATTACAGTCACTTCAACAGTGCTAGCACATCCATCCTGCTTCTACATAAAGATGGTAGCAGCTACTGTGGTAACATCCATGGCTTCAACATCTTGTGACTTCAGTGGAAAATGTATAAAAACCTCAAAATCAAATGAGCTCGAACTTCTGGACTAGTTTTGCAAGAAAATTCAGGACATTGTAAGCTCTCAATTTAAAGCAGAAGTTTGGTAGACACAACAAGGCAAGAAACTGAAAAGGCCAGAACATATCAAATTGAAATGGCTCAGTGAAGAATAGAAATAATATGCAGTGAAGTAATTCCCTCAGAAATTTTCCTTGCAGTATAAAAATGAAGGAAAACATGTAAAATGGCCCCAGTGCAGGAATCTAAAATTGTTAGTACCTCACAGAAGCCAAGTCCCTTTTTCCAAACCATGGGAACCATTGAACCCTGAAATGAGATCTTAGTGTATAAGAGAATTTATAATGCCTCAACACCATTATGTTTATTATAAAGGAAGGTGTAACTAAGGGTTCTTAGCATTGTAGCAAAAAACCACACTGAAATAGACAGTATTTGTTCAATTTTCACTGAGTCAGGCATGTACAAAGTAAAAAGTATCTAATATAATAAAAAATTACAGGGTTTTTATTAAACTTTCTATGTACATTCTTGAAAAAATAGAAAGGGAGAAGTGAGCTTCAAAACCAGGTTAATAAAATGAGGGACAAGATCACTGTATTTTGATGTGGAAAAAAAATTTAAAAAGATAATCCAGTCAGATATTAATATCACTTCTTCAATTGCAGAACTATAAAAATTAGGAATAAAATTCTTATATATGGTGACATATCATAGAAAATGCAAAAACATGTCATTTGAATACACAGCAAAATATATTCACTTATATTGATAAAAGGAATACCTCATTTGAGGTTGCTATAGTCTTGAATTCCTTCACTTTCTATTAACATCTATGTTTATTATTTTATATTCCACAAAATATGGTTTTAATCCTTAAAATGCATTTTAGGATATAACAGTCTTACTTCACAACTAGTTCATATAGGAATAAAAAGGGGCCTGTAAGATGCTGGATGGAGAAATTTAACTATTTTTTTTCTTTTCAGTGATTGCAGTATTTTGTCTTTTTTTAATTATCTGAACTTCTTTCAGTGACATCTAGCATTTCAGGATAATTACTTTAAGTACCTTCAATGAGCAAATTATCTACTGCTATTTTTGTCTTGTAACAAAATGCAACTATATTTGGTTTTATCCTATTTTATTGCCTTTCTCCTTAAAGGGTGAACAGCTCCACTCAGGACACATTGCTGCTTAAAATTCATTCCTTAAATCACAATCGTCAGCTTCGTTAAGTCAGTGATCACAATAGGTTGTTCCTATTCAGAGCAAGACATTTTAAAATATTCTACAGAAGAAATTTACTGCTAGAGAAGACATTCTTAAACAAAAGAGAAGGAACGGGATCCTAGGGATGTCTAGAACATGAGAAGTTGAGAAAAAGAATAGGACTAGGATTATTTAAATTTGAGACAGTGCAGAAAATCTCCACATTACCCTGAGTAGACTAGACAAAGCAAAATGACTCATGAAAATTAAAACTCTTTTACTGGGATGGAGAAAAAAACCCCAGTTACACTCAAATGGGGTACTGGAAATGGACTGATGAGAGCTTGCAGCAGACCGGAAAAGCAATCATGCATGTATATATATGCATCTAGGAATCTGCACACACAGACAATACTGCATGTGCCTATCTCTGTGGTGGAGAGCCACAAAAGAGACTGTTGACTATTACAGGAAGCAAGAAGCGTAAACCTCCCAATACAAAATTTAGAGGACTGATGCTCTGAAGGATTAGACTCAGAGCAAATATTCTGAACAAATCTCTGCTAATTACTGTATTATTTTCTCAAGTGACATTTAAGCAATATGACAAGAATGACAAAAGAATTACAAAACAGTATTAGAAAAGTAAGATTTTCCTTGGAGCAAAAAGTTCAAGGCAGGTTTTGCATGAGAAGTGGGTGTTAGTCGTCAGACACAAATAGAATAGAAACACAGAATCATTCAGGTTGGAAAAGGCCTCCAGGATCATCTAGTCCAACATTCTTGGAACATATCCCTTACCCCTAGACCATGTCTTGAAGTGCCACCTCCAGGGATGATGACTGCACCACCTCCCTGGGCAGCCTGTTCCATGCCTCACCACTCTTTCAGTAAAGAACTTCCTCCTGATATCCAATCTAAACCTCCCCTGGCACAAGTTGAGGCCATTACCTCTTGTCCTTTCATCAGTTACTCAGGAGTAGAGACCAGCACCAGCCTTACTACAACCTTTTTGGTAGTTGTAGAGAGCAATGAGGTCTCCTCTCAGCCTCCTCTTCTCCAGACTAAACAATCCCAGTTGCCTCAGGTGCTTCTCATACGACTTATTCTCCAGACCCCTCACCAGATTTGTCGCCCTTCTCTGGACCTGTTCCAGCACCTCAATGTCCTTCTTCTACTGTGGCGCCCAGAACTGGACACAGTACTCAGGATGTGGTCTCACAAGCACCGAGTACAGGGGCACAATTACCTCCCTACTCCTACAGGTCGCACCATTTCTGATACAGGCCAGGATGCTGTTGGCCTTCTTGGCCACCTGGGCACACTGCTGGATCATGTTCAGATAGCTGTCCACCAGCACCCCCAGGTCCTTTTCCACCAGGCAGCTTTTCAACCACACTTCCCTAAGCCAAATAATGGAGATGTCAAGACATATACAAGCCCTGAAATTAATGTCCAGCACTTTCATTTTGTCCTGGTTTGAAGGACAAGTGGCTGCTAGAGAGGCGGGAACCTTCCTTAGGACTGGAAATGTAAACCCTCTCCCTCCAAATTATTGTAAATCAAGGGCTCTCAGGCAAGGATATAGGAAATAGGAATAACA
>JAVSBS010023543.1:1101-16223 GCA_033124195.1 Coracias cyanogaster | reverse complement strand
GCTCATGGGAGCCGCAAAGCATTACTGGGAAAGGAGTTCACTGCCTCAGTGAGACATAAATCTCCATTCACCACACAGATACTCAAGGGGACCTTAGAAATATATTTACATTTAGAAATCTTAGAAATATTTTTGCATTTTTAATACAGTGTAAAATAAAGTATTAAGAGAAGTAGCTCATTAAAAATTTAAGAGCAAAGTCAGGCTTAATATAGAATCAAATCTTTTAGGTCAATTCAGCTCAGCGTTTCAGGATGGATGTATTTTCTTACAAAAATATTTTTACATTTGTTATTTATGTAAATAAATAGACATCCCAGACACAAAAATGATAAAGGTAAACAGAAACATTTAAGAAAAAGAAGATAAATTTACTACACGTTTTCCTTCTTTAAAGAGAGGAACAAACTATTTCTATCATTACACAAAAATTAAAATTTTGGCATCTGATACATTCATATCAGAGAATAACTGGAGCTACAATATCATCACTGTTAACTGGAATACTAGCTGATTTAATTGGCTTCCACTGTATTTCCTCTACTATATTTTTAATTAGTAGTCCATTTAATACAACAATAATCTCGGATTATTAGTTAAGAAACTTAATAAAAATTAACCTCATGAAAGAGAACTAAGATTCATAGCATATACATAAATATAATTTTATTTATTTCACCATAATTTTTATATGTTTTCCTGTTTTACTGAGAAGGAGGAAAGAGGGTGAAATAGTTGCCTGGTGTAGTGATCTATTTCTCATCAATATCACCTATTAATGCAAAAAGAAGGTAAATGCTTCAATAGATCATTCTTTGCCTTATGTCAGCTGTAAAACTTCTGTTTCATTCTTGCCTTATTAGATCCTTCACAACGATACAGATCCAGTTCTTAAAAGTAGCACTATAAAATCTCTATTGGAGTGAAAAAGAACATCTGAACTACTTTGAAACAAATTTTCCTAGTATTTCAGGCAGGTCTGATGCTTTTAGCACATCAGAACATATTTATATCCAAGTTATGACATTACGGTCTGAATTAATGGAAAATTAGAGGAGTAAAACAGGTAATTGTGTGATTTGGCTTAATGGGTACTGGGTCTGTATTGGGCCAGACCTCTTGGCTTGTGAGAAGAGGCTGAGGGACCAGGGATTGTTCAGCTTGCAGAAGAGATAGCTGTAGGGAGGAACCTAACAGCAGCCCTGCCACTGCCTTCTGGGAAGTCAGCAAGGAGGTGAACCTAGGCTCTTCACAGCTATGTGTGGTGAGAGGATGAGAAACAATGGGACATATGTTGGAAAAAGAGATGTTTAATGGGTATGAAGAAAAGAAAATGTCCAGTAGGACTTTGAAGTAGTGGAGCAGATTGCCCAAAAAAGACTAAAACATGGTAATTTTCAAGACCTGATTTGACATAGCATGGGCAGACCTGAGCAGATCTGAGCAAGCAGCTGTGACTTCAGAGCTGCCCTTATGGCAATTTGGGCCAGAGACTTCATGAATTTCTTTCAAATCTGAATTATCCTATGACCATATGACTCTATATCCAAAATACAGGTCAGAGGCATAACGATAACAGCAAATAGAACACGGAAATCTCACTAAAAATGAGAAGGTATATTTAGATGGAACTATCTTTTAAAGCATAATCTATTTCTTTAAGAACCTCTCTGTAAGATTTTCTAACACTTTCTTGCAGCTACATAGCTAGGACTATTGACAGGGAACAAGTGTAGTAAACATATATCAACTTGGTGAAACAACAAATCTATCTTTGTAGGCTGTCTTGGGCTTAATGACCATGAAATGACAGAATTTTCAATTCTTGATGAAGAAGGGAGGGTGTCAGCAAAACCACTATCATGGACTTCCAGAGGGCAGACTTTGGCTTGTTCAGAACAATGGTTGGGACAGTCCCCTGGGAGACAGTCCTGAAGGGTAAAGGGGACCAGGAAGGCTGGACATTCTTCAAGAACAAAGTCTTAGGGGCACAGGAGCAGGCTATCCCCATGTGACATAAGACAAATGGGTGAGGAAGGTGACCAGCCTGGGTGAACAGGGAGCTTTAGCTGGAACTCAGAAAAAAAAAGGAGAGTTTACCACAACTGGAAGAAGGGACAGCCAACTCAAGAAGAGCATAGGGATCTAATTGTCATGCAAAGAGAACTTTAGAAAGGCAAAAGTCCAGCTAAAACTCAATCTGCCCACTGCCATAAGTGATAATAAAAAAAGCTTTTTACAAATATATTAACAACAAAAAGAAAGCCAAGGAGAATTTCCACCCTTTATTAGATGTGAGGTATGTGTGGGGGAACATTGCCTTAAAGGATGACAAAAAGGCTGAGACACTTAATTCTTTCTTTGCCTCAGTCTTTAATAGTCAGATCAGTTATCCTCAGGGTATGCAGCCCCCTGAGCTTGAAGTCAGGGATGGAGAGCAGAATAAACCCCCCATAATTCAGGAGGAAGCACTTAGTGATCTGCTACACCATCTAGACATTCACAAGTCTATGGGGCCAGAGGGCATACACCTGAGAGTGCTGAGGGAACTGGCAGAGGAACTTGCCAAGCCACTCTCTATCATTGATTAACAGTACTGCTTAACAGGGGAGGTCCCAGATGACTGGAGGTTTGCCAATGTGACACTCATCTACAAGAAGGGCAGGAAGTAGGACTTGCGGAACTACAGGCCTGTCAGCCTGACCTCAGTACCGGGAAAGATTATGGGACGGTTCATCCTGAGTGTGGGACAACCTGAGGATCAGGCCCTCCCAGCATGTGTTCGTGAAATGCAGGTCCTGCTTGACCAGCTTGATCTCCTTCTATTACCAGGTGACTTGCCTAGTCAATGAGGGAAAGGCTAGGGATGTAGTATCCCTGGTCTTTAGTAAAGCCTTTGACACCGTGGCCCACAGCGTTTTGCTAGAGTAGTTGGCAGCTTATGGCTTATGTGTACTCTTTGCTGGGTTAAAAACTGTCTGGATGGCTGAGCTCAGAGAGTTGTGGTGAAAGGGGTTAAATCCAGTTTGTGGCTGGTCACAAGCAGTATTCCCCAGGGCTCAGTTCAGAGGCCAGTCTTGTTTAATATTCTTACCAGCAATCCTGATGAGGGTATCGAATGCACTCTCAGTAAGGTTGCAAATGACACAAATTTGACCAGGAGTGTTGAACTGCTCGAGGGTAGGCCCTGCAGAGGGATCTGGACAAGCTAGATGAATGGGCTGAGGATAATTCTATAAGGTTTTAAAAGGTCAAGTTCTGGGTCCAGCACTTTGGTCACAACAACCCCATGCAATGCGACAGGCTTAGGGAAATGTGGCTGAAAAGCTGCCTGGCGGAAAAGGACCTGCAGGTGTTGGTCAACAGCTGGCTGAACGTAAGCCTACAGTGTGCCCAGGTGGCCAAGAGAGCCAATGGCATCCTGGCCTGAATCAGAAATGGTGTGACCAGCAGGAGTAGGGAGGTGATTGTAGCCCTGTACTTGGCACTGGTGAGGCCATAGCTTAAGTACAGTGTTCAGTTTTGGATGCCACAATACAAGAAGGACATTGAGGTGCTGGAATGGGTGCAGAGATGGACATTAAAGCTGTTGAGGGGTCTGGAGAACATGTCTTATAAGAACTGCCAGAGAGAACTGGGACTGTTTAGTCTGGAGAAGAGAAGGCTTAGGGGAGACCTCATTGCGCTTTACAACTACCCAAAAGGAGGTTGTAGTGAGGTGGGTGTTGGTCTCTTCTTCCACATAACTAATGACAGGATGAGAGGAAATGGCTTCAAGTTGCATCAGGGGAGGTTTAGATTGGATATTAAGAAAAATTTCTTCACTGAAAGAGTGGTCAGGTACTGGAACAGTCTTCTCAGGAAGGTGGTGGTGTCACCATCCCTGAAGTTGTTCAAAAAACGAGTATATGTGGCACTTCAGGACATGGTTTTATGGTCATGGTAGTGTTGGGTTAGCGGTTGGACTTGATGATCTTAGAGGTCTTTTCCAACCGTAATGATTCTATGATCTTTGCAGGACTGACATTTATGCAATTCAGTGACACATTAAGCATTTTAATACCAACCTTCAGACAACTTTTGTGCTTGACATGGTCCTTAATTACCCATTTGCCTTTAAAAGGACCCACAAATTCAACTGCTTCATTTTTTAAATTATTTTTTTCCCCATGTTTCTCATAGTCTTTGTTTAATTACAATCCTGTCTCTCACAGCTTCCTGGAAAGAAGTCTGATTTGGGGGGGTTTGTTTGTTTGTGCTGGCTTTTTTTTTTTTTTATGAAAGCAAATTAAATTATATGCATCAAGTTTGAAATGATGTGTTAATTGTATCCTAACCACAACTGACATGCTGTAGCTAAGGAAACATAGAATTATCCTGTTCAATATTTTGTAAATGGTACTGTGAATCTGCAAAGAATCATTGTTTAAAATTTGCATAAATGTCCTACATTTCCAAAATTACTGAGAAATTTTATTGTAACAAAATTGTGCCATTTCGTCTTTTCCATTATCACGCTAATGTACATACTCTCTTCATCACAGATTTTTATTTGAATAACATTGTATTTTGAGCCAGGAATTGATTGCCTTATACAATTTACTTTTATTGAATGACTCTGTAAAAAGAGACAGTCTTTGTTTTCCCCTCAGCTAAAGGTATGTATAAACTATGACAGAGAATACTCCTTTCTATCTTACTCACTTTTGTCTTTTGCATGGAACAAGCCATTAGAATTCTCACTTTCAGTCTGTGGTATTTATTCTGAAATGCAAATAAATGATGAAATGTCTAACTAGAATTTATTGGTTTATAGTCAATAAGACAGGCCAAGTGTGAGCATTCACAATACTGTATTTTGCTAGTGGCAAATATCTACTTCAAAGGAATTGATTATTTTTTATTTTAGACTCAAGGACATTTTTTGTTTTATTTAGCACTATGTATTTTGTTTTTAAATGAAACTCAGCCATGCTAAAATCACTATTAATATCACTAACTACTAGAGCTTACTGTGTAAGTTTCTCTCATTATGATGTAACAATTTCTGACTTTTTTTTTTTTTTTTTAAATCTGTGTCTACTTAAACATTGCACCTGGAGATCAGGAGAGAGCGTTCTCTTTGTTGCCTTTTTTATGGTCAAGTGCATCTGATGTTAATGAACTCTGCAGGAATCTTCTCATTTCTTAGTTTTGTAAAGACTGAGATACGCAAAAAATGTGTTTTGTCATAAACAGGAAATAATTCTTCAAAATTTTAGATTGGTTGCTTCTGTTCTTTTTTTTTCCCTCTATTATAGTAGCTGGTCTTTTAAAGAACTGGCTTATATAAGAATTGCTAAAAAAAAAATATCTGAATTTTCTGGGAGAGTAATGCTTTGTTGTTTTTTAGCTTACATTTTGTAAACTCTATGACAACTCATGATAAGCTGTAAGCATGGGAATTTCTGGATAAGATTATTACGTCTCAGTTTTGCTGACTCTTGTATGTCCTGGAGTGATACAGGAGCTCTTACTTTCTCATTGCATCCCTGCAACTGAAATATTTATCCTCAAAAAGGCTGCACTTTAACAGAGTACAACGTACTTTATCAGTCCTACCTGGGAAGTGTATTTTGCATGAATTGTGACACCCAAATAAACCAGATAAGAGTGCAAGTGGATTTATTTGTTATACAAATGAAGTATGATGGCCATGGTAAATCCACAAGACATCGCTGGAGACTGTAAAATACAACCTTCTTCACTTCTGAAGAGAGACTCTAACACATGGATGTACCCAGACCGGTCCAGCCAAGTAAACCATAGCTCATTGCTGCAGGAATAAATGAGATTCTGGCTCTGATCATGGACTTGGATATTGAATATCTGACATCGGATTCTTCTCTGACACGTGGGATATACTTTCTATCAGACAAGATCTTGGCATATCAGCCTGAACAGCCAGGTAAATTAGATGGTTTGGTGTTCTTCCTATTCTGCAGTGTTTCTGAAGAAAAGATGGTTAAGTGGAAATTTCTGTTCACACACAGTAATGTATTGTTGCATTTTCTGCTATAGACATTTTTGAGCAATATGTTCATTATCTGTCCTGCTTCTAACTTCTGAGTACTTACAGCACCCTTAGTTATGGAGTTGTCTAGATTGCCAGAGGAGGAACAGTGGATAATGCTGTAAAAGTTTCCCCAAGATTATTTCAGTCTCCTTTTATCGCATGCAGATGCAGAAGCTTCCATAAGCACCCCCAGAAGTACATTGTCTATTCATCTTAACATTAGTTCTTGCCACATCTATCATCTGATAATTAAAATAATTTGGGTATTTTAGTCTCCAAGTTTTTAATGAAGCATCACGTAAACCCAGTTTATTCTCTGGTATAAAAAGTTCCATAGTCACAAGAATTACCTACTTCCTCCCACAGACAAAACTAGAATTTTCTCTTTAAAAAAGAGAAAGGAACTATT
Source organism: Coracias cyanogaster (assembly GCA_033124195.1). NCBI lineage: Eukaryota > Metazoa > Chordata > Aves > Coraciiformes > Coraciidae > Coracias > Coracias cyanogaster. Next base: position 9,759 of record JAVSBS010023543.1, on the reverse strand, counting down.
TCGTCATGTTCAAAGTCCCTGTACCAGTACTCTCTCTGTCTCGCTGCATCTATTACTCACACATACGTTTAGGTAAAGGTGTATTTTGAAGATACAACAGGATTTATCCTTCTCTGGATATGAAGGAAAAAAGTTTCTCAAAATACGTTAAGAATAGTTCATAAAAAGAAAGACTAGAGTGTTTAATAACTGATGGCATATATTCACTCTACTAGTGAAAGTAACTTTTGAGGAATTTTGAGGGCAAAAGATGGAGTGATACAGAGAGAGAGAGAGGGAGAAAGGGAGAGAGAGAAAGAGGAAAGGAAACTTTTCTCATCAGCCAGCTGGGAATAGAAGTGATAGGGTTCCCAGATGAGCATCCTCCCCTGAGCATCTTCTCCATTAAAGCAAGTCAGCCTCCCTAACATTTTTTCACATGGTAACTATATCATTTTAATCAGAATCTATGCAAATTCTCTATAGTTGCTTCTGTTTATGATGTACTAGTGCCAGACAGAGCACGTGTTGAACAGAGGCATAAGCCACTTGCTGCTGGTTGTTAAGCTTTCTTCATATGTATACATTGGTCCCCTATTGTAATGAAAAACTATTATCAAAAGCTAGGAAAAGGGCAGAAATACTGGCAAGCTAGATTAAGGAGAACGTATGAATGCACTATGCATGCAAAACAATTTTCCTCAAGGAAATTCTCTGACAATATAGAATTTACTAAGATTATTTCTTTTTTTTTTTTTTTTTCACTAGAAAGCCATATTACCTGTAACATATGTTGAATGCAAACACTTGATGAAAAATATAAGTGTTCTTGAGATAATTTTGATTTTAAATTTAAACCGCAAAATATAAATTTGAAGAACGGGCCTTCCTTTCTTGGAAGTGCTTTTTAATGCACTTCTCAGCACCAAATGGGCAGGAAAGAAGACATGAGTTTATGGCTGCAAAAATGGTGTGACGGAGAATATACAGCCATAGTTGGGTGAAACAACTACTCTTAGTAACAGTACACCCCAAATCTTTTACTTCAAGAAAAAAAACCAACCCCTAGAGCCCAACCTGTATAACATAAACTTGCATATATATGTGAAATTTGATATTATTTTGGTTTTTGCAGAGAAAATTGATGTACAAAAAAAGGTATTTTTTGTTTGTTCTTGTTTTCTTGTTATATGAAAAGTCTTTTTGCTAGACATGTCAGGTCAACAAAATTTGACCTTATTTATGGGCTACTATCTGGCAAAATAAATAAATAAGTTCAGATACCAGTACTTCCACAAAAATTACTGACTTCCTGACACTCAGCTAAAATAATTGATATATCTTCACTGTGCAAACTATCTAGAAGAGCTTTTGGACAAAAAAAATGCCTTGTATTCTCCTAATTTCTGTTTATACAGTCATCAGGCCTGGTTACAAATATTATTTTTTTACCCGTTCCAATAGTGAATGTTTCATACTAAATATGGAAGTCCTTTCTTTAGCAATATGAACTAGAAGTCCTATATCTCCAGAGATGAATTATAATCAGGTGCTAAATCTGTGGAACCATTCATCAACTCTATCAAATCATTCACTGCAAGTGATTGCTTATGTAAAGACTTCCCATAAAGCATGCAAAAACAATTTTATGAATTCCAGGGCCAATGTGTGTGTGTACCTGGAAATCTTAATATGTAAAAAGAGAAGTTATTTGGACTCCATATAAAGCCTGCTCTAAGAATAGGCTATTCTTATTCTGGGAATCTTGTAATCATCAATGAGTGTTACAAGAGAAAAAAATGTTCCTTTATGCCCCTTCAGATTGGCTCTTTGACAACATCTTTTTAAAGTTCTTCTAAAATAGTATTTATCAATTTATGTAGCCTAAACAATAAAACTGTTTGGTATCTTTTGACTTCCTTTTTCCCTGATGGGAGAAAATTTAAATCATATTCAAACCGATTCAATAAAAAATAATTAATTATTTTCAGATAAAATCTATTGTAACAAATGTTCAACAGTTTCTCCATGGAAAAATGATTTTGCTGATAGTTTCTCCATTAGAGATTTTCAGAGGCTGTCTAGACTAAGTCGAGTTTGAAAAAAAAGTGGATATACCAAAGAAACGACTAAGTTTCTTCAAGTTTCTTGAAACTGGCAGCTACATAGCTGTAAGAGATTGAAGTGAACAGTCCCATTGACGGAAAGCTTTAATTTAAATTCAAGAGTTTTTCTCTTGGCCACAGTATACATGGATCCAGCCTTACTATCTGTTATCTTCTGTCCAGCCGTTAGTAGACGTATGTGTGTGGTGGTAGGTGGAGAAAGGCTGTGAGGAGGAATGCAGTATAGTAAGAAAGACATTAAAAATAAAGATAATGGTAAGGAAATAAGGTGACTGTGTAGAGATAATTTAAGATAGAAAACATTACTCCATTGAGAAAAATATTTCAGTATCTCATGTTATAAATAACATTTTTATTTGGGGTCACAAAATAAGTGAGTAAATTTGAATATAAAACCAGTCCTAACCCTAAGACCTTAAACGTCTGACACAGTAAGTGTTCCTGCTCATTGACTGGGCTTCAGAATATATAGTACTCATACATTTAGTCTGCAGAACTTGTAAGGTACCTTCATCTTACTTACTCCATAAAGACGAGATAGAATTGTTCACTATTTGAGCCATTTTATCACAGCTATGATGAAACATATGCCTACATTGTTTTTCAGTGCTGTTGTCATGATAATTATAAGGAAAAGTTGTTTATGTAATCAGGGGAATGAAAACATTTAAGCTTACCTCATAACAGAAGAATATATTTTTGCCTCCTGCAATACTATCCAACAGAGCAATGATATGTGGAATTCAAATCACCCAGTTATAAAGCATATAATATGGAGAAGATAATTCTTACATTTACAGTCTTTACATCTGTATTGAAGACATATCATAAGTAACACGGAATTTTTAATTTTTTAATATATATTTTGGTTTTAGTTCCATTATCCCTTCTCCCTTCCTGGTAATGTAGCAACAGAAGATATGAAAACTTTTCACCAAAAGCATGTAATTTTTATGTTCAGAAACTTACTAAAAATTTTGTATTGTGTTATATATCAAACTTTACATTGTTTAGTTTTTTTAAATTACATGGTTTATATACATGGTTAAAGTTCCAGAAAGTACAATATCCTTGTAAATAAACTACATCAAAATGGTAAGTAGATTGAAGAATTTATGGATTTTTAATGCACTTAAGATCTAGGAAGTAATATCTACAAAAGAAATAAGCTTTAAGATGAGCAAAGGCCAGAGTATATTTAAAAGCATTGCAATCTAATATCTAGCTCTTGATGTGACATTCAGTTCATCACTCTGTATAACTAAGAAGTAGGCAGACTTTATAGGTCCTTATAGGTGGAAAAAAAAAATCTACAAAACACAAATTCATTTGAAAACTTATTGTATGTGATATATTCAACAGATAGGAGTTTTTTTCAGATGTCTTCTTACTTAAGCATATGTATTACACAATTTCCTCTTATTTCATTGCATTATAGCACATAAATTAATTTTTGTCTGAAAATCTCCCAAACTCTTTCAAATATAGCAGTTTCTTTTAAAAAATTGTTATGGTTTTAAGTGAAGATGTATTATTAAAAAAATACAATGATTATGTTCAAAGTTCACTGAAGAATGTTGATAGGGTTGCAACTGTGTAACATAAGAGAAACTCACTGAAGCAGAAAGTTTTAACTAGTATTTGAACACAAATATTTGCCAGTTTTTGTTATGGATGAATTTCTGAAATATTTACACATTTATTTACCTTTTTTTGCTTACAGCTGACATCTACAAATACTTATTTTTCCACTTTTGTCCACAAAGTATCAGTTTGTGCATTTTTTTTTCATATAAAAGATATGCTTTTTATTCAGTTCTTTATAGATTTAAATTACTAGTACTCTAGTATTTTGTTCTGTCCTGGAGGTTTTGAGGCTGTGCCATGTAATATGGATTACAGACTCAAAACTATATAATTTAAAGAAAAATGGAGTAAACACTTTGAAAATAACACTGTTTCCAGTTAGGATTTTAGGGCTTTCTGGTGTTAAAATTTCAGAAAAAAAGTGAAATATTAAGTGATATGAACTATAATGTATTTCAGAAATGTTCCAAAAGGTACCCTATATTAGTAGGTTTTCTACAACATGAGGAATGTGTGAGAAAATGGTTGGTAAAGTACATTTGTTTGAGTAAGCTCTTGGTCATTTTTGCTGCAAATCTAAATAACTGGTGGATATTTCTTCCAAATTTAAAGTGTGAAGAACTGTATTCTGTTATTGCTTTCAAACAATTAATGAAATAGAATCCAATCTTGTAAATATGTAGAAAATAGTATGAACTTATCCAAATTTTCAGATAATTTTGTTAAAATAAAACACACATTCTTTTTTTTTAAAGGAAGTTGTCTTATGTGTGCCTGAGAGACATAAAAATATAGCTATAGAGCTATTTATCTTAAGGACAGGGGAATAGTTGCATATAGTAAGTACACACAGGCTTGATTTATAAGAGAATGCTGAACAAGCAACTTAAAAAACATTTATTGTCATGACTTGCTTATTAAAGAAAGAAAACCTGCAAGTTTATCAGTAGCAATTCGGTCATTTTGAAATTCTAGCATACCATCTTTCTCCTTTTTCTTGCCCATAAAAATGATAACACATGCACTCGAAGCATTTGTATTAAAATATATGCAAGTCTTTTCCAGATACTCTATTTTCTATGAATCTTTACAATAAAGGTTTGAAACATCAATTCAGAAAAAGATAAATTACATAGTAGATCATTTATTCTATATTGAATTCAGCATCAATGATCTGTTAATCATCATAAACCAACCAGCAAGAAGTAGAATGTCTTACTACTTTAAATGCACCAGAGCAGAGACTATCATTTCATCTGTTGAAATTAAAAGTAATGTATATACTAATATGTTTTAATTTATTATTGTTATTGTAGTAGTAAACTATGAACAACAGTATGTTTCAATAATAAGGACAAAAAAATACAGTAATGCACACAGCTGCAGTTCTGCTGACAATAATCAATGTGGAGCCATGTAACAGGGTCAAATAAGTTATTTGAAGGTGATAATACACACACCTAATATATCATGTTATAACTAACAGAAAGAATTTCAGGTTAAAGTGCATTCAGAAAATTGCACTAAAAGATTTTTCCCTCTTGATTTTACACAGCTGAAAAATATCAGACTGCAAAAAAAGCAAGAATACAAGCCAACATTTAGCACACCATTCAGGAGGCACGCTTGAGAAAGTTTTAGAGACAAAATGTTGGTAGAACACTGAGTTTCCTCACTGCCAGTATGGACAATATTAGTAGCAGGCTTAGACCATCAGTCGTCAAGAAAATAAACTATATTGTAAATAAAATTATATATTGTTCAAACAACTAACTGCCTTTGAACATTCCTTTAGAAGGTATAGTTTGTCCTTTATGAAATCGTGGCTGTTTATCTCACAATCTCCAAATAGAATCCATTCCTTCATATAGGAATCTTCTGTTATTCCAAGTGAGCCAGGGCAGCTTATGGTCAACACTTATGCACTAATATTTGAATCAAGACCTACTCCCTTCTTAGATGACAGTAAATTGAGGTTTTCTTATCCAGTAGAAGTTTCCATCTCTCAAACTTTAGGAAAAGCATTCCAAACTGATCACTTCAAATACATGTTGTTCTTGGGATAAGGGAATAAGGACAAGGATATTTATATGCTTTTTTAAGTAGCAGGCATGAGAATTTCGTGTTCATGAACATATCATTCATATATGATACTTCAAATAGCAAATAAGGGTATAAAATCAACAGAATAAGGGCCAATAGGAAAGATATAAACAGGAGCATGTTATTTCTTTGGGAAGAGGCGTGGAGTTGTTAAATTGAAGAACCGCAGAGATAGAAAAGGAGGAAAATGATAACATAAAGTGAAGCAAATCCTATGATCAAGACTACTTAGGGCCTCTCTCAAGCAGTCTTGCACACGAGCAGAACATTAAATCTGTTATTGATGCAACAATATGTATGTCTTTTTCTTTACAGTCAGTGGGACATGGAAGGCTAAAATTAGTGAGGAAACACCTAGAGAGAACAGACTGGACATTCTAACGCTCCAACTGTCTATAGAACCAGCACAGCTCTAGAGGACAATATTTAAGTCAACCTTCTAATATATGTAGTGACTTTACATTAGTTAATATAAAATAACTGCAATCATTTTAAATCATGAATGAAGGTGTAATTCAGAACCTCAAAATTAATCCGGCTATTTCACTACTTTGAAGAGCATTTGTCATCTACAGAGGCAAAGCCCCTGTCCAATTATGTAGTCTGTACTCACCCAAATAGCAACCATCACCAATTCCCATGCCTGACTTGAGTCTGTGAAATAATAAACAACAGAAATAGAAAAGAGCTCCTGTAAATACTGGCCACATTTTTCATGGATGCCTCTGAGTATATGAGCTAGTAGTTTTAATATGTGTTTCTCCAACTGAATTAAAGGAGTGATAATATGTCTGACAGCCCTAATGAGTTCATGTCTTACAGACAGGTCAATCAGTATAAAAAAACATGATTCCATGTCTCTTAGAACACAATCAGGTCCTTATTTAAATAAAGTAAAACAAAAGCTGTTCTGCATAAACACAGGACAGGATAGAAAACAAAATGAAAATATAGCTGGAAGGATGCTGCTTAATCAGGTAAGGAAGATTGGCTGTTAGAACAAGGGGAGATGAACCTAGAAGAAAATTATGACAGCTGACAAATTAATCCAATTCAAAAGCTGCTCTCTAATAGTTTTTTTTTCTTCTCTATTGGTTTTTAATGCAGCAGGAAAAAACCCCAAACAAACCATGAATTAAGCCACATTAAATGAATGTGAGGATGCCAGAGCTGCTCACACTGTTCAGATCATATTCAACTCTAACCATAACCATTATAAAAAAAGTAGTAAGTCTCCATTAACAAAACAGTTTTCTATTTTCAGAAAACTCTTCTCTCTTTCTCTTTCTTTGGTAAGTATATATAATTATTTTCATAGTAACTGAAGATTAAATACTCATATCACCTATACTGGAAAAAAAGTTTTCTCATTCTAGTGAATGTTTTTCTCTGCCTTGACAGAGCAAAATTTCATACAAACCAGAATGGTTACAGCTCTTAAGCATTATTTATCTCATCCAACTATGGTTCTGCTGTGGATTGGAAAACTGCAATTTGCTTGCTTTGTCTTTTTCATTTCAGATTAATCTACCCTCCGTCACTGCACTCGAGCACAAATGAGAACAGTGCTGCCAGAGAAGACATTCTAGCTATGACTGCATGATTAATTTTTTAACTGAAACAACTGAGAACAAGAACAAAATCAAAACAGTTTAAATGAAATGTCTCAAATAAATATTAAATTTAGAAGATGACAGAAAGAAGTATATACAGGGTCTTAAAACTAGCACTGGGAAAATTCTCAGGAAAGGGACTTGAGAAAGCCATTTATAAAATAAACAATACAAATTCTGAAATCTCACAAATAGCTAACAGATAAAGTTAAGTTGTCATGTAATTAGGTCATAATTACAAAAATTAGTATTTTTTTTCCAAACTCAAGATAACCTTAAACTATCATTCCTGGATATTGGAGTCAGCTATTAAAATAAGAATATGAGATAATATGAAATTTTTAAAAAGGTATTTAAAGATATTTGAACATCTTATTTCTGCAGTGCCACGCAGTTTATATTTTACAGTGTACTTACTTGTTTTATATTAGCATCATAGGCCTCCAGTCTTTGATCAGGACTCCATTGGTTTAGGCACTACATTGATTTACACAGAAACAAAGTTATCTGCCAAAGATTAAATAACATGGCACTCATAAGAAACAATAATTACTATTATTAGACAAGCTTATGTAGATGTTTCCTAAGACATCCACAAACATCAAAGGATAAATGTTGGAGAGTATACACCTTTCATGATCTGAAGCCTTCATCTCATGAGATGATAAATCTGGCTTTAAAAATGCTAGTACTGAGCTTGTCAAGTTGCTGTCTAATACAACAGAACACTGATACAGTGTACCACTACATACAGTATAATGTACTAACTTTATCGGCTCCTGAAAAAAGTAGTTATATACAAAAAGTTTTCATTAGATATCTGCTACCTCTAGCTAATATAAAGCAACTTCTCATTCATGACTAGCCATGAAGTCAGGCTCTTTTCTTCTCCCATATTTTATTACTATTGCTTTTCTGTTTTCACATATCACATCTTCATTTTTGCTATGCCGTCATTACCTTTATAATCTTCAACTTTTTTCTCACCTCTGATATCTTCATAATTCTGAACTTATTCTTCTAATTCATACAAATAATTTTCAGTTCCATCTATGGGATTTGAAAAATAGCATGTCTTAAACTTCTTTGCTACAACTTCAGGCTTTGTCTAATCTCTTCATTTTTAATCCAATGACAAAACCATGTGGCACAAGGCTCTTTCATTTTCCTTGTAAGGGTTAAAGCAGGATCTTATGCAGGATCCATTTTTATTATAAAGAATATAAGATCTTCTGTATGAGGATTTGTAT
>JAVSBS010023541.1:0-55022 GCA_033124195.1 Coracias cyanogaster | reverse complement strand
GGTAGTGTCTCGCCTTGCCCTCGATCCTCTTCCCTTTTGGGAGGCGGTACAGACGCTGGCGCCAGGACCGCGACACCTTCACTTTTGATAGACATGTTTTTCTGCACAGATATGATCCCTCTTATCTTCCTCTCACTTTTGGCAGCTATTCCAAGTCAGTGTAATCATTGTTAACTCTTTACAATAATGTTTTAAAAAACATCATAGGATTGTTCATCAGCACACCATCGCCTGCCACGCAAAGCTTAAGTCTAAGTAGGTGAATCTCGGGTGCTCTGTATGAAGTGCCTGTATCTCCCTTTTTGTTGAAGCTCAGCTCCTTGTACTCAAATCACTATCCAAAAGCCCTGAGGGCCCCTTCAAAGCTTTTTATTGATTGTGCAAGCAGTACTTCTCAGAAGACTCTTTATTCATCTCTGACAACTTCCCAAGATAGGATGAACAGTTTTGATAACATAACTGAGGGATAGATCAGAGAGTTTTTCTACCTTTAGTGACCGTTCTTAATTTTCATTATGTCATCCTCAGGCTGCCAGGGAAAGGGGCTGGAGCAGATGTGTCTGTGTCTTGGCACCTCTGGTCTCTTCACTTACATAAAAGCAATATTGAAAGCGTTCGAAGTGCACAGCGAAGGTGAAGTGTAGCCTGTGAAAACGATGATAACAGCGAATGGGAAACCATTTAATACTAGATGTGTTGTTTAGCTTGACAGAAATTGTGAGAACTTTGCCAAACCTGAAATGTATGCCTTGATAACACACAGTCAGCAGAAAAGGCCCAAGCCAGCTGAATCACTGTGCTTACGTTCAAAGAGATTGCAGCAACAGATGCAAGGCGTGTTGCACGTCAAGGTTTGCTAGGAGCATGTGAGAGCAATATGGAGCTGCCCTTTACATAAGCAAGGCAAGAAATAGAATTAAATACATTTCCCTAAAGTTAGTGACTCAGCCCAAATGATGCTCACAGGCTCATTAGGAACTTACCGTTAGTTTTGCATAGGAATGCAATTATGTACAGCTATCTTCAAATGATTACTAAAAAATTGTTGGCATTTTCCATACTTCAGCATCTGGCATATTATTATATAGAAGGCTTATTTCTCCTAGAAAAGTGTTGAATTAAAAGGAGTTTTAGTAGGACCGTTACCATTTGATTACAGGGAATACTGCAACACAAACATTTCTCCATGTGCCATTTTCTGGGCTCTTAAAAGAAATCTAGTATCTCAGCCAGAAAGAACAGATGTGAGAAAATTGCAAAATGGTTGCCAAGCATTATGAATTAACTCGTGCTGGTCAGATGTTCAACACCCCTGGTTGATTGTGTGCTAATCTAAGAGTAGAGTAAATCAATCATTATCTAGGCTCAGGATATCTAGGTAGACCATAGGAAGCCTCTTGATTAATACGCACATCCTCACCTAGGTGATGGCTAGCTCTGCAATTCATGGTTAAACTGAAGGCAGAAAGAATTGCTTTTTAATAACCTTGATAATAACCCTTCTGATAGCTCCATTTAGGCATCATTATTGAATAATAACCTGTGCGTGTCATCAAGTCACTCTGACATTACGACAGAAAGCACAGAAATATCCTGGTCATGCCACTGATCAAAACAAAGGGCAAATTCTCTTCTGAAGCATATTAACATGGTTCTAAACAGACACCAAACCAAAGTAATGCTTAAAATTTTGATGCATTATGTAAAAGACTTTATATGTAAAAGATTTTATAAGATTTTTTTTTTTAAAGCCTTAACTGCTGCTGTGCTGTCATTCTGGCATTGTGCCGCATCTCAATGTGCGCTCAGTGGATCTGTGATAGACTTGAAGCTGCTGGGTAATGCAGATGGATGGACACCCCAGCCAGGGGAGTCCTGGGCCATTGCAGACCATGGAGATTTGAGGAGACCATCAGGGCTGTTACAGGGATGTGAATCAGAACTGTAGGTCTCAATCACAGTTTATCAGCCGTTTATCACAGCTGCTGTTGCAGCAAGGAAAAGCAAGACTGGAGAGACTGTTGGTACACACAGGAACAGAAAAACAAAATATGGAATATTCCTGCATCACTCAGATCACCTTACAGGGGGAGATGTGATGATTACTGGAATACGCTACCATCAAGTCAGCAGTGCCAACATCAGTAAAACTGCAGTGAATTACATCAACTGTTTATTATTTGGTCCATGACATACAGCATCTGAGCTTGCTCCCAACACTGGAATATCTCTGCTGATTCAAATGGAAATGAGACTGTGTCCAGCATGAAGTAGCTGCTACTCTGCACAGTTAGCATAACTTCAGCCATGCATGGCAAGTTAAATACCTATTTCAGAGAGGTTTTGTTTATTTTTTTCCTCCATCAAACCTATTGCTAGCTAATAACTTTGTATAAAATAACACAATATGACATTATTAGATCTGATCTGTGCAAACCCTTTATGTATAATATCCTTGGTTTAATTTCATTTGTAAGATTAACAAACAAACCTAACAGCAAAACTGGAGTTAATGAAAGCAAAAGAGAAGGCAAATAAATGTCACTCATGTTCAAAGCAGTGTTAAATGATGTAAGTTTTATTTAAATTTTCAGCTCTGATAACATGAAGCTAGGAGAACTCTTCATGCCATATAGTCAGCAAAGAGAGCTAAAATTACACAATCACATTATTGGCTGTTTCTGTCAAATTAACACTCCATGGTCCCTGTCAAAGTCCTTTCCTTTGTCTTTGTGTGCTAATACCGCATTTATTATGGTATCAGCTCTCAGTGTGTGCACCCATTCCCCTGGATGACCCCCAGCATGGAGCATTTACTGGCTGGGCAGAGAGATAAGACCTGGGTGAACAGCACAAATCAGTGAGAGAAGAGAACGAAGAAGCAAACATGACTATACAGGTACATGGACTTGACAGCATGCCTGTTTCTTCTGCAGGCTGTGGACCCTAAGGATTGCTGACAACTAAGGAGCTTGAGGTAAACCAGCTTAGATGGCAGAGCTGCAAGAGGTCCCACAGGGCTCTGCAAGAATGTCCACTAAACCCTGTCATTCGCCACTGCACTCTGCTATGACCTGGGGACAGCTTATCCTCATCCCTCCTGATTCACAAGCCCTCGCCTGTTTGTTCTGCTGCTTTGAACTTAGTATCAACCATCAATCCCAAAGGGCTTTTCCAAGGAGATCATTACTGTCCTTCAGTTCTAAATAGGCAAGCTGAGGGAGGAGGAGGGCAGGCAATGTGCTCAGCACCTGCAAACCAAGACCTTTATCTTGTGGTGGGTCCCTCAGCAAAGGCTGGGCAACAGATGGCAAAGCCAAGGAGGTGATGATGGAAAGAGGACGATATTCAAATCACTTTACCTCTTCCAGATGTACTTAACCAGGGAAATTGGTATTTTTCCTGATTTCGGAAATGAAAGATGTATTTGCTCCAAGTTTTGTCCCCTGAGTTGTCCCTTACTGATGTAGTGTAAAGCTAAGATGACAAAGCAATACTGCAGAAGAATCAGACTTTTTGAAGAAGGATTTGAAAGAGCATTTGCAGGACAAACATTTCTTACTCTCCTTGTTCAGAGAGCTCTTGGCTCTGTTAGGTATGTACAGCAACAATTGTTCTTGAGCTTCTAGTCCTTCACAACTTGCTGTAGTCTGGTGCTTTGCAAATGCCAGTGAAAAACTGCCTAAAGAATCAAATCCCAGCCTAGCTAAATCAGCAACATAAACTGAAAGGTGCCTATAAATCACAGCATGCTTTTGTAACTCCATATGTGAACAGTATGTTAGAGCCCTTATCTTAAGCAATGGAGCTGTGCCGAACAGTTCCGTGGACAATTCTGTATTAGCTGCCAAGAAAATGTGCTTTATCTGAAAGCTTTGCATACAGAAAAACCTATGTGGACTCTCAGGTGGCTTTTTTCTTCACCCTCTACTACTTATGGAAGAAAAGAATATTTTTGAGCTGACAAGCCAATTAGCTGTCAATTAGCTGATTGATGTGCTCAACACTAAACACCATGCAGCACAACAAATAGTCACAGTTCTGGAACCAGGAGTTCAGTTTTAGCACACACCTTCCCACCTTGTTTCTTTTTAAGTGAGAGAGGATTCATCCAGTAGTAACAAATTTTGGTAAAGAAGGGCACCCCTGGGCTTTGTACTTGCACTGACCCCTCAGCCTTGCTTTTGGGTGCATTTAGGAGGTTTTTGCTTTGCTTAAAGTTTTACTCTGCCAAACTTCAGAACCACGGTAGCAAGAGTGACTACAATTTCAGCATAAAACCATCACTGCTTACTGGGTTCAGGGTTTTTGTTCTATTTATATTACCTCCAGTAATTGTTATTTACAATTACACATATTCCCAATATCTTTGAGGCAAACTGCCACACTTAGTTTGCTGTAAAAAACCAAGGATTTGGAGTTTTAAAATGGACTACCTTCAGTTCTTTATTCACCTTTTTCTTCTGTGAATATGTAACACAGTCAGATCTTCTAACACATTGATTATACATTACAGATTTCTTATTCCCTATTATCAATGGTTGTTTATTCAGTTACACTGGGGAAGGAAAACAGATGCAAACCTGCTAATATTAGTATCATAGGACCTAAATATATTCCTTTCTTGCTCTCTCTCTCTCAATGGAAGCTGGTTTCTAATTTCCAAGCTTCATGCCTTCAGAAAGACATACGATACCCATTTGTCTGCATGCTGGCGTTGCTCAATAGCTGAAACAGGTTTTCTCCTTCTCTAGGATTTGTTCACATTACATAATGAGGTTTCAAATTTTTCAGTGGTTTAAATCAGTATTTTCTGCAGTAATGTTTGGGGGTTTTTTTCATGTTTCCTTAAGTTTCTCTTCAAAGGTAAAGACAAAAATAAATCTCTTCTCATCTATTAGTGTGATGTCTTGAGGTGCTGACAGAGGACAGATATCTTAAAGGACAAGGGAGAGCAAGATTCTCATTCCACAACCTGTATTCCCCTGACCTGTCCCTGGAGCTGTGCCTCAGCTTTCCCTCTGTTTTGGCAGTGTTGGATGGGACTGTTTAGCAACACAGTTGTGTAGTGCCTACAAGAACATGGGAGCTCTGGGGAATATCCTGAATTTATCTTTCAGTTGGGTGCTTGGAAGCACTCCTTGGATATAACGGCAAGATGGCAGAGACAACTGCCTGGCAGTTTAGCAGGGAGCAGTTAATGAGGCTTTTGCATACAAGTGGAGGGGTCTTTGACATGGTTCAAGTAGGATGTTGTTCTCTGTTGGAGTGGAGTTTAATTTTTATTTGAAGAGCAATGCAGGTTGAAGAGGAGCTGAAGTATGAGCATACTTGATTTCCTGGGCTGATCACAAGCCACAACGCATTCCTTGCCTTCTCTGGCTATTTGTGTACAAACCTGCCCACTTCTTATTTCCACCTTAACATGACAGGTATGAAACTCTTCTGTTTGAGAAGGCAGAGGGACCCCAAATCTGCCAGCAGTGTCGTCACAGGGAAGCAAAGGAGGTAGGAAATGTGCTGCACCTGCAGGGTGAAAGCAGGGAGTAAAGAGCTACTGTACATGCAGGATGTTTTCCTCCTTTTCCAGCTGTGACATGATGTAAAGAAAACATAAAGGATGCTTAGGATGAATAATTTAGAAGGAAGCAATGGGTATAAAATTGGTGAGCTGTGACTATGGAGCCAAGACAGCGACTTAAAGCTGTGTCTGTGCATAATTTTCAAGGCAATATTGGATTTTAAACTCTTGTCTCCAGATGTTAATCCTTAATGGGAGCAAAGCTGGAGCGTGGCTTCCACAACTCAATTTGTAAAATAGCAGCCACATGTTCCCTTCATTCCCCCATTGTTTTTATCACATAAAATGCAAAATTGCAATTCCCCTGCTTAATTTTTCTCATATACATTCTTCCCATTTAAAAGAGTTATCATCCAAAACCCATTAAGCAATGTTTTTGTCTCTTATTACAGGAATATGCCATCTTACTGTGAAGGGTTACAATTTTCAGAGAGTTGAGCTAGCCTTTGACCCTGCGCAAATTCATTATGAGTCCAAATTACTGATCCACTTTGAATTCTAGAGGTCAGATCTACTAGTCCCTAGTAGGGACTAGTCCAACTCCTTCATACGTACTGGCCATCCATACATTATGCCCTGTTGTTGTGGGCAGCAGAAAATAACTGTCCTACTTGTCATCACTACAACTGATTTTGCATATAGTCAGCTGCACAAAGTGAAAATCCCTTTTTATTTCCATGCTTCCATTTTTGGATGAGGATTTTCAAGTTTCAATTAGTCTGCTCAGAGATGAGCACTGGTGAATATACAGGTGTCTAGTTTAGTCCTACAAGGAGGAATGTCTAAAGTTCTGCCCCTCATTTATTTGGGAGAAAATTGCTTCTCTGTCACAGTGGCAGCTGTTGAATTGGAGGGAAAGTGGATGAATAAAAAGTGGTACGCAAGAAATTTGGAGAGGTTGGACAAAGCCATGCAGCATTCAAGGAGAAATGATTCAGAATCGATCCACAGTCTCACGCTTTGGGGCTGCAGGGAAAAGCAGTTGGAAGAAGCTGGTAAATAGTTTATATATTTTCCCTCCAAGGGGCTGACAATATCAGTGACAGAATAACAGCAGCGTGACGGGAGCTTTGCCATACGTGAGCACGGTGGCTCATCACATCATGGCGCGCTGCTCACCATGTGCCAGACGGGACATCTGCTCTGGTTGGAGAGGAGGCACAAACCTCTCACTCCCATCCTTCGTGCTTGGGTTTCCTTTAGGTAAGATCTGCTTTCCCCACAGTTCCTTCAGGGCCTGAGGAAACTATAGGGAAAACAGAGCAAGGCACATCTGGAGCGCTGCAGCAGCTGGGAAATGCCTAGTGCTGCAGGGGACCATGGTATCATGTGGATGGCTGTGACCTTTTCAGTATTCCAGATTTTGATTGATTGGACATTTCCCCTCTTTCTGAGACTGTAAACAGGGGAGCAGTGAAATAGGTGGCCAAAATAAATACAGAGTTACATAGGCTAAGGCAAATTTATATTGAATTTATGAGAGATAAAACTTTGCTACCTTGTTCCACCCATAAAAATTATAAAGAGAAAAGAAAGTGACATTAAATCAATCCATTTCCATGGCAAAGCTCATTATGAGAAGAGAAAATATAGTCCCATATTAACTTGTTCTCATTACTGTTCTAAGATTTATCATGTTGGGTGCAATGTGCAAGGGAGGAAAGGAAAACCTTCCTTGCCCTTACCTTAAAAAAAAAATCAAACAGACAAAATGGGCCAAATTATCCTCATCATGTTCAGTGAGCATATATTTTGCCAAGCCTCACAAGGGGCATGAGTAACTCAAAAGGTATGACTTTGAGGAGCTCTTCCAGGCTGGATGCTCTGGCTGCCCTGCCCTGGCTGTCACTACCAAACCAGCTCTTCCCCCGATAGCAGTGAAAACTGGCACTCTGGGAGAAAGATGCTACTTGAGGGCTTGACAAGATGAAGGGAACCACTTTATAACATCGTACCTCTTCTTAAGGGTGTCAGGAAGTGTGTCACAGATCTTAAAATGCATAAAGTCTTTTAATGCTTATGAACAAGTAAATACTTTTGAATAATTAAAGCAGATAATGTATTTCCTTTCTTGTGCTGTTGCATTCATTCTGAAATGCTTGTTGAATGTAGCAGTTACCTGTTTTCTGGCAATTTACTGTAAATGTAGTAGCTGGGAATCTATAGAGGGCCATGGATATCTCCAGGGTGCTAATTATTTGGCTTGCAAATGTGCTAGAAAAGTTTTAATTGGAGGAGCTGCTTGACAAAGCACGGAGCTTCCTAGCTCCAGGTAAAATGCTGGCCCTGCTCCCATTGACATAGTCACTCAGGTCAGATCTTGATTGAAACAACCATGAAACAATACATGAACAAGCTTCTTCATGCTGCAAAAAACAGCCCAGACACCCACATACAAATAACAGGGTAGCCCAAGTGTCTCTTGAACCAGAGACCACTGACTAAGATCCTCTAGATTGCTTGTCAGTGTTGGATGAATTAGGACTGGTCCTTCCAATGTGTCTCCAGTAGCCTGTTAGGAAACAGCTGTCTTCTCTCTGGAGGAGCAGGACTATGGAGATGAGCAGTTGAGCTGGAAAGATAAATGCACACTGTGTCTCTGAACATCAGATGAACTTGACCACCCACTGATGTGGCATGAGGCACCTGTGCAATAGGTTGGAAAGCTTGGGTAGCCCCCTTTGTCCCAAAAGCCCAGCAAAAAAGTAATCTGCTCCAGCCAACAGGCAGAAACTGCTTGTAGAGTGTCTTGTAACACTATCTAGCTGCTGGGAAGCAGGATTTGGAGTAGGAAATGGCTGATGAATAAAAGAAGAAGAGCACACTTGCGTTGCTCAGAGCCAGGGAAGAGAGTCGCCATGCTCAGGCTGGCCCCAAGGTCAGTTGTTTTGCCTGGCTGCCGTATTTTACCTGTAGTTCTCATTCTCAGCTCAGCTTAAGCAGAGCAACAAGCCCTAGGAGAGAAGTCCAAACCTGTCTTTGCAGATAGACTCATTGCTGCATTTGCAATGCAAGTCCACAGCCCGGGCTCTGAGGGGCCATTTGAGAGTCTGGTCTCATCCTTGCATGCATTGCTCCTTGTGTACTGCTGAACAGATGCAGTTCATTTTGGAGCTGACATCTGGTGCTGTCAGAGTACATAACGGGTGCTGATTTGCAATGCAAGCTGAATATTCTGACCTTTTCGGTGCACTTATAAGAGATGACAGTCTGTAGGCACTATATAGATAAACTAGTCAGTGTGTGGTGTGTGCATTTGTTTGCAAGGATGACAAGGAAAAGGTAAATACACAAAATGAAGCTTGCCAAATCTGGCCAATGTAAAACCTCACTGGCCAGCTGTAGAAAGCAAGAGATGGCAGATAAATGGAGGGTATAATGCCCTGATAAACGCAAACATTTCTTCAAATCAGGATTACAAATGCTGCTTCTCAATTCAATCAGCCTCCTCCTTATCCATGCAAATAACATTCCCAGCCCTCTCTCTGGACCTGCGGAGGATAGCATAGAAGTACTGTGATGCTTTAATAGGATGCTTGCCTTCATCTTTCCAAAATTTGGGAGGCCAATGTGGGGTGTCGCTGATGCTGGGACAAAAAGAACTGTATCAGGGATATCCTGTACTTCACGGCATAAAATTAATCCTGACCTATCCATGAAACCTCACCTAGCACTGACTTGAATAGGAACTTTTATATGGGGCATTGCAGCACTTTGTAGAAAGGGTAGCGCCAGTCTGGAAGCAGAGTGCCTCAGGACAGGCTATGCTTGCTTTTGCATACATGGCTCTGGGATTTATACTGTTGTATGGCTGGAGTTTCTTGAGGTCTTTGGTCTTCCTATTTTGTCTCTGTTTTGTGGTGTAGTCTTTGGTATCTCGGTCTTTCATGCATATATCCCTACATGTCACTTTGGGACCTGGAGAATGGAGAGAGAGGCTCTTTAGGGAGAGGCTTTGCTTTACTTGGCTGTTAGCATCCAATTCTCACACATCTCGAAGCCTTTTGGCATGGGGAAATACAGGGTCACACAGCAGAGACCCTTGGCTATCAGCTGGGAATGGCACTTCATGTGCTTGTGAAGTGTGAAATGCAGAAGGGATAGTCAGAGAGAGGGGGACAGAGGCCAGGACCTCTCCTCTGCAAATTCTCATAAATTCACACCCCGCTGGGAAGGAGACGTGCATCCCCAGCTGCGCTTTGAACTTGTCCTGTGTTTTGAATTGCATCAAGTGGTGGAAAGCTGAGTGATCACAGGGCTTGGCTGTAACGGCAGAGTAGCTTCAATAGTGTCAGTGCAGATAAAAGTGAGATACAAATGTTTGTCTGCCAAGAAGCTTGGGTTCTAAGTGACATGTTTAAGGGAGAATTGAACAGAGCTATCTGAAGCCAGAAGTTAGAGCATCCTTCCTCCATACAAACTCATGGTCCTGTACCTGTCTAACAGACCAACGCATGCTCAACAAAGAGCAAGACCTCGCACTGTCAAGAGAGAATTGCCTGGGTCCTTGAGCCTAGAAGAGACACAGTACACTGACACCCAGCTTAGTAAATTATAGGCTATCTCTGGGCACCACCAAATGTGGTGCCGTTACAGAGGTTAAGAATCTAGCTCAAAATCTTCCAGACAACTTCAGGATCAAGTACAGCAATCTTGTCATTTTTCTGAAGGCATCATAAGGACAATCACATGGAAGCATCCTGAGTTCCTGAAATTATGGTAGAGGAGGGACTGGGGCTCTCCCTGGGGCTGATCTCTGTGAGCTCAAGGGGTGAAACACCTCCCTGGGCTCCACAAGTCACAGAAAAGGTTTCACAGCCTGCACCTCTCCCATCGTGTCCTCTGCAGATCTGGCTTTCAGCAGTGAGCAAGCTAACAGATTATTATAATGGCCTTGAGATCTGTGTGTAAAAGTCAGAAGTTAAAAGATTTCTCCTTGCAAAACTTGCTCAGAAAAGTTGACTTTAATGAGTAGTTCCTTCAACAGTGGGGCTAATAAAAGCTGATTTCTTACAGTTTTGTACGCTGTAGTTTGATTTTCTGGTAGCCAGGAAAGGGCAGGCACCAGATGAACATTTTCCAGGGTTTGGGGTGCTGGTAACATCTTTCCAAGTGTGGACTCTTCCATGGCTGAGTGCAGATGAGGTCTGGTTGCAGCCTTTCCACCAGGGGGGATAGCAGTGCCTGTTCATGACAGCCAGAGGATCTCAGTTGCCTTTGAAACTGCTGTTCCCTTTCAAATTTGGTGCAGGCAGCCCCATGGATTAAAAAATTACTCGGGAAGAACAGACATAGACACATAGTGTTACATGGAGTATGATTGCGTGAACTTCACTTGCTTGGGAAAAATAGGCTACAAAATAATAAAATGCAGAAGCCTTGTTATTATCACAGCTGAACAGTCCTTTCTGACATATTCTATTAAGTCACTTCTGCTTCAGTCAGGTTTTGCATTGCTGGCTCTGCTTTCCACGTATGACCTTTTCCATGCCAGGCTTGGTAGAACTATTGCCATTCTTCATTTAGAAATTTGCTAAAGTGTGTTTGCAGAAACTGTAGATTTTTTTCTGATGAATTGTCCCTTTTTTGGGGAAAGGAACAAAGAATTATGCTGCTGACCTTTCTCTGTATTTAACAAGATCATCTTGCAAGTTGAAAATCATACCACTGACTCTAAGTTAGAACAGTTCTTCCTATCCTGTGTCAGTGTGTTTATTCGCCCATTTCTTATGTACATCTGTAATGGTATTTATAGCACAACATGTTTTGTGGGGAAACTTCACATTCTCATTCCACTTAAACATAATTAAGAAACTGAAAGTATATTATTAAAACACTTAAGAAGACAGCTTAATAGAGTGAAGCACATGGTGTCCTATATTTTGCTGAAAGATAACAAAATCTATCATTTATGAAGCCATATTTCAGTTGTTTTGCAACTTCTGGGGTATACTCAGGCTTCCTATCTCATGCACAGTACCATCTCCCCAAGAGCAGGGAGGGAGCAGGGCTCAGATGACCAATGGTGCTGAATTAATTGAATGTCTTGCTGCTGTATTGCGCTGTGCCCTGACAGGTGCCCACACCAGCATGCCCCTATGAGAGAACAGGAGGTAAATATGATGTAGCTTGACCTCCTCAGTTGTATGAAAGGTTAGTTTGATGGTGGCATATAAAAAAAAATGCTTGTTTTGAGCAGTCTTACTGCCTGCTCCAGTAGTATTACTTATGACTTAGGTCATGGGGCCTTTGTTGGTGTAGGATTTTATTTGCTGCATGAAAAAGCTACTAAACATTCACCTTTACCACTGAAACAGTTACTCCAGCTTATGTGAGACATGTTACCCTTGGAATGTAGTACCTAAGCCTTGCTAACAAATAACATCACCTGGTGCACTGAGCAATGCTGGTCATTAGCAATTTGGGATCCCATGGTATGTGCTAGAGGTAGATGAAAGAAATCATGCAACTCCAAGAAGCTCATCCAGTGCCTCCTGCTAACCCGAGCATGTCCGTTTTGTGCACCTGGCAGGGCTCTATGAGAGCAAAGCTACAGGTTGGTGACTTCAGTTTTTCTGAGATGTCATGTTATTGATCTAGCAAGGAGCTCACGCCCAATTACAATTTGCTTCCTTCTTTAAAACCTGGCTCCTGGAAGTCTCCCCAGTTAAATCTTGTGTTGTGAACATGCCAGCCATCCCAGCGATTCACTGCTCCTGATCTCTGCATGCAGGGTTTGGAAAGATTGCTGGCTGTCCCTGTAGATCACTGCTTTCCAGTCTGTCTCACTATATCCATAATGGGTTTTCATTCTCTCGGCATCTGGTTTTTGTCTCACAGCACTGAGCAGACATCTGAGCCGGGGGACCCTGAGGCATCAGGTTCAGCTATTCAACCCAATATTCTGCTCTTAAACGAGTTTAGGAGAGGAATACCTTGCGCTGCAGCCCTTTCCCAGGCCATGATTCCCACTGATTGCCAGGGCTTGCAAAGCTGCTGTTGTTGGTGCAACAATTAACTGAAGACTTCTTCTCAGCCAGGGAGCACAGAAGAGGCACTGAGAAGTCCCGTTAACTTCAGCAGCATGTAGGTGCACAGAAGGACTGGCTCAGCCTCTGCTGCCAAGCCTCCCAGATGATTCAAAACAAATCTCTTTTGTTCTCCCTCTTTGTTTCATGCGGTAAACAAAAATGAATCCCCCAAGGACCAGAGCATTTAGGCTTAGCGTATTTTTGTTTGTTCAGAGCATATCAGTCTGTTGTACTTCCTGGCTAATCAGATAGAGTGGAAGCTAAAACAATCTCAATTTCTTGTTCCATTTTATTCTATACATAATCACTGCTTCTCGTTTGCCTCTAAATAGCTGCATAAATACACATTAAATGCAGTGACATCTCTTTTGGGATTCACTTCAGTGTTTCCTGGTTATTCTATCCTTTCGAAAGAGATTAGGTTCTCAGATACTGCTATGTTTCTTGTAAAAACCTCTGTACCTGTGTACCTCTGTATCATGCTGGAATGGATATTATAAGGCCAGGCCCATTCTTGCCTCCTGCAGACAGAAGGGGTTTGGTGACACTGAATGAATCCCTAAGAATAACATGTGACCACATGCCATGTGTGGCAGCAGAAAAAAGCTCACTGTCTAGATAGCCATGAAGGTTATTTTGGACTGGCACTTTTTTTACTATTCCCTCTTCTCTCCGCTTTCTCTCCTCCCACCCTGACTCTGAAGCGCCTGTCCCAGTTTGCAGGAATCACTTTGGGTTAGTGGCTTATAGTTCCTGCAGAGTGGCTGGCTCCTCTTTTGGTCTGGTTTCCATCATCCAGAAGAGAGGTGTTGTCACTTCTGGCTTTTCAAAGAGTCTTCCTGCTCATCACAAGTATAATGTGTGGATATCAGCACAGTAGTCTTTCAAGACTGAGGTTGATACAGCTGTCAGAATCTGAATTTCTGGCTGGACAATAACTGTCCTAGTATGAAAAGAGACATTTGATGCTGTACACGCTAACTGCTAGCTCTAGAAAACTGTGAGCACTAAAATCTCTGCAGAATGCATGAATTAATTTTGGCCATCTTTCTATGTTTTCTGAATTTGCTTCCCAGAGCTGAGCAGGAGGAGGAGAGTTCCTAGCACCTGAAGAGAGTGGCTTTCTAATTCACCCATTCAGGTAGTTGTACAGCATCATTTCTAGAGCCGCAGTGACCTCAGGCAGGGACATTCCTTGGGGGCTGCCACATCTGGCCAGCTCAGAGTGGAAAGAGGCTGAGCCCACATCTATCCTCAGAGTGCCACACAGTCACATTATTCATTTTAGCTTTCATTTTCAGTTGGCTTATTTCAGCTAGAGAATCAGGAGAGCGGCCTTATCTGTTTAAGACAATCTGTAGGTAGGTTTTTGCAGTGTGGCATGATCAGAACTGCTATGCATTTTTCACCTGAAGGGACTGTAGTTAATCAGAAATATTTAATGCAGATTAATTATTTCACTCTAATAGTGAGGCATGTACCCAAAACATACACGTATCAAGTGAGATGCACATAGGAACTTAAATATGTACACACACATGCATGCACATTAACTCTAGTGCTCTTCATTTAGGAAGATGATCCCAGTTATTTAGTAAAGCACTGGGACAAATTCTGAGGGTGAACACAGTTCCGCCTGAGACAAGCCTGTAACTGAGCTCCTACAACACAAATGAAGTTGAAGCCCAGATCCTGGCGTTTCACATCATTTTGTATTCCACGTGCTTCCCACGTATGTGTGACGATTTGTCACAGCTGGTTACGTCGGCACATCATGTTCAATATATTTCCGAGGTGCAAAATGAGAGATGATCAGAGAACTTCTGAAGTATCTGAAGCATGGAAACCATTATCTATAATTGTAGCATTAAGCCTGAGTGTGGCACTAAACGGAAGCTGGAAGAGCTCTGCTCCAGGGGAAGCATCTGCTGAGTTGCTCCTTATGGAGGGCCGCTGCGTAGGGTTTTGCCACTTTGGTTACCAAGCAGTGCGATATCACTGCCCCCAGTATTCCCAGTGTGTAAATGAAGTAGGCACAGGGCAGGAGGGAGGATGGATGCCACCTGCCCTGCCCCAAGCATATCGGATAGTGGTGGGCTTGTCATGCTGCCCATTGCCTCCAATCTCAGAGAGCAGGCAACAGGCTAGGGTGGGAGTATCCTTGTAGAAAAGCAAAATATCCTTCTCCTTTGCCTGTTTTTTATACCCCCTTTCCAGATTTACATGTATCTAAGTAAGGAAAGTGTCAGGCATAGCACTAACACAGTCATCTGACAGCAGATAGGAGTCAGAGGGAGAAGGGGAGGCGGGGGAATAAAACTCTAAAAGTTTATGATAGAGTACTGTATAAAACACAGCTAAAGCAAAGCAAACAGCCTGGGGAAAGAGAAGCAGTTCTGCGTTTCTGCTGCAGAGAAATGCATAAAATTCCTCTGCAAGAGAACACATCTACCATGCTGTCAGCTAATTAATGATACCTAAGAGGAAAGTGATGGGGAAAAGCACAGGAGGATCTGGAAATGCCCTGGAAAGGGAAGGCACATTCAAAAGAAATAAAGTCGGATGTGAAAAGCCAGAGGTCGGGCTAGCAAGGCAAAGGCAACCGAAGGGTTTAGAGCTGAGCCCAAGAGCAGGGCAAGGCTGATCTCTAGCGGCTGCGGGCTCGGCAGCTGCGCTCGGCTGCTGGGTAAGTGCTCCTACTCTTCTGCTTTTGGAAGTGAGGGCTCTCTTGTGAGGGTGTCACTCCCAGCACTGCGACCCAGAGCAAGGTGAAAATTTGCCCAGATTCTTTTTTTCCCCACCTTTAACTAACACACCAGAATGTATTTTCTCTAAGAAGCTGTTTCTGTAGCAGCGCTACAATGTGTCTCTCATGCAGAGATTTCTCCTGTGTTGGGCTTCTTAACAATTGTTCAGATCAAAAAGAAAAACACTGGTTTTAGATATGTCTAGAATTTTTAGATTCTGGTTCAAAGCAATTGTTTCTTTTTATTCTCTGTTCAAGACTTGATGCTTTTTTACTTTCTCCCTGGTGTCCAATCTTTTTCCTTCTATGACTGATGGAATGAGAAAAGGTGGAAAAATCAGAGGTAAAAGCCAGACGTGAAGTATTTTTCGTCTGTTTGAAATATTTCTCTTCTCAGTTCTAATTAAAAAAAAAAAAATGATGGCCCTTCATGAGTAGTATTTGCAGTACTGTTAACAAAAAAAAACCCCACATTATTTCTTTGAAGGCAAAAGGATGGTTCCTCTCTGATAGGAAGATGCAACTCCTCACTAAGCAAAGCACACGCTTCTGCCATCAGCCAGACAGCAAAGCAGTTCTTGCTCAAATGTGCAGCAGTCGATTAGTGCCTGGTTCATGTTTTCTGGCTTCTCAGTCAGAGTCTCCAAAAGGACAATTGGGAAAATCAGCCACCTTCCAGTCACCACTCACAGGAACCAGGAGGAAAGAAAGAATCCAAAATACTTTCCAAAATAGACAAAAGTGATGAGTACTATATATTTTGGAGGTCTGTATAATATCGGATTTGTCAGAAGAAGTAATTTCCCCCAGGGTTGTGTTGTATCACCTAAACCTGCTAATTTGTTCTCAGGCTGCAAGACTAATAATGACAATATTGCTTTTTCAGTCACTGTACATATTTGTGTTCTACATAATGCTGACAAGCCACTGAGACAGAAACTACACATTCAGAGCATCACTTAGATGATTATATATATGCTCACACATCCTTAATCCAAGGGCTTTCTTTCATTAGCTGATAAAACACACAGCACTGCTGCATATCTCTGTATGTTCCATTAGCAATCGTTGTGTAATAAAATTTGCGGCTGAACATTGCGTAAGTCTAGAGAGAAAAGCCAACAAACTTCAGAAAATTATTTCATCCATCACTGTCTTTTGAAACAGGCCATTTTTTTCCAGACAAAATACTACCTTTCCTTAATTAAAGAAGATACGATTAAGAATACTTCAAACTGATCTAGCACAGTTCATTGAAGGGTGCTTTGCCTATCACATCCTTCCTGTCCTGAGCAGTTTCATTCTGCCTGCTCAGCAGTGAATGCCTCATGATCTATTCCCCAGCTGGGCCTCTCACAACAACAGCTAATAATATTATCACCAAAACCACAACCACTTCAGGGAAAGACAGAAACACCTCATCAGCACATAACATGTAGTGGGAAGGAGCCAAGCTGAGGAATATGGGAATTTATAGAAAGGGCAGGTTTGTTTTTGTCTTTAGGTGTCCAACTCTGGTCTAATTCTCCTCCCACCAACCGCATGACTAAGAATCCCTTTGTTAGGTGAGTACAATCCCTCTGATGTTCCTCACATAAAAAAATCTTGGGAATTAGCATGTCTTAGGGCATCTCTCACTCAGTAGTAGGGCTTGGCCAGGGATAGTGGCTTGCCCTGTGCGCCTCACTGACCTCTGTGCTGCCATAGGCAATGTCTATACTCTGTCTAGAGACAGAGCTTTGTTCCTCAGATTGTGCCTTCAACCCAGGGAAACTTTTTAAAATTTCTGTCTTTTGCTGAAATCTTTCCTTTTTGACAAAAGCAGGGCTGTCCCCTGCAGTGGTGCCTCACTACTGACAAGTTCCTATGGGAAGAAAGAGACCTTGCTCCTCAAGAGAGAGGTGGCAAGTCCCATCCATGCCCAAGTCAGGACAGCTCTCAGCCTTTCTATGTGATGCCTATGTCCTTAAATGTCCTTAGTATCTATAATGAAAGGATTTACTTCAGGGCCTTTTTGGTCTTAATGTCACTTTGGTGTTAAAGGGAGGAAGGTGTGCAGGTCTTGTGTGACGTAGTAGTTCATGCCATGAGTTGGTCAGGGCTAGGCTAGTGCAGGGTCTCTGAGGGCTCTTCCAGGAAGGCAAGGCTAATAGTCATGTTCATTCCAGCATAAACTGAGAGCAAGAACCTGTGCAGAGAAGGCTTTCCAATTTTGACATCTTTCCTGTAGCTCCTTGGAGAGCAGTTAGGATTTTGGTGGAGCAGATCCTTTCCCATGCTCCTGCCATGGGGCACTGCAAGAAGCAGGTACTCAGGGCTCATGCCACAGCATTTCGAAGCAAACCTGAGTGCTTCCTGCTAGCTTCAGAGCCATTTCTTTACATTTTGCTGCTGGCTGGCCCACTCGCAGCTCCAGCAGCCAGCACTGAAAGCATTTGTTGCCCTGTGATGAGGAGCTGTGTGACAGCTAACAGGCAATAAAAGTCCTGCAGCAACCTGCTGCCATCTGTACGGATCCTTAAGCTGATTCATGCCTCTTTCTCCAGCAGCACGGGCCTGACACATCCTGCTCTTTCTGGTATTAAGGAGAAGCCAGTCAACAGCCTTGCACTTGGAGGAAACAACTTGTAGAAAATGCCTCTTGCTGGGCCTTGCTGAGGAATCCTCCTCATTTGGCCATGTTTGCAATGAGCAGCCCCAGCTACAGAGGCCAAGTGTCCATTTGGTGGGCTCTCCTGCACAGGAAGACATAGGGGAATGAATTGCCCTACTTGCATGCTGTTTGGGGCTTTTCAAAAGGAAGAATGTTGTTTCCTATGCAGGGTTTCCTCCCCGCCTTGCAGTGTAGGCAGGACAGGCTGTGCTCCACCTTGTAGTGGGCACCAAAGGGAGTGGTGGTTCTCATTCATGTAAGGCTACTGTACTCCCTCATTTGGAGGTCACAGTGATGGAAGACAACACTTAAAAGCCTTCCCAGAGAACTATTGGAGTCACCATCCCTGGAGGTATTTTAAAGATATGTAGATGTGGTGCTTAGTGACATGGTTTAGTGGTGGACTTGGCAGTGCTGGATTAATGGTTGGACTTGATAATCTTAAAGGTCTTTTCCAACCTAAATGATTCTAAGATTCTATATTTATATAGCTGCTACAAGAGCATTATAATGTTCTTTGTTATGGCCTTCTGCTTTTCTAGGTTTTCCAGCTCATATTAAAGCCATGTCATGACTTGCATTTTAAAGTAGGGTCTCTGGGAAGTGCAGATCATGGTCTGTAGGTAAGTGTATTGAGTTCCTGTCAGCCTGATGGTGCCAAATGGTGCTTTGCTGTTCTAGGAGCGTAGAGCCACAGGGTTGGTAGAAGCTACAGCTCAGCTGAGTGTGGGGCTCATGGATGTGCAGAAAAGCCACAGCTGGTGAAATGGTAATGGCTGATAGACAAGGATCCAGTGGTGTCTGAGCAACTCCAGGATGCTTTTAAGCCACTAGGAAGCCGTAGAAACAGGTTGCACGTGTATACGTAAGACTCTCTGTCACATGCATATGCTATCAATGTGTGCACAGATAAGAGTGTTTGTGGTGTATATTGGCCAGAGTTGTCCTTCCGAATTGATGCTGGGGACCTGGGCTCATGGCTTAAAATGGCACTGGAGTAATAGCCATGAGCTGGTGCAATTCATGTCCCTGGTGTTACCTCTAGCTGTATAGCATCTTTGTCCCCTTCTGCAAAGCCTCTTTGAACCTACATTCGTGTTTCTCTTCACATTATGCAAAATAGGAGTATCTCCAGGAGTAAAGGCCCACTGCTCTCATCAGCACTCACAAACGGTGTGTGTTGAGGGGAAAGCCCTGCTCAGCTTGTGTGCTCGTCCTCGTTTCTCACAGGTAATGGCTCCTGCCAAGTCAGCCCCAAAACATTTCTCCTAACAGTGTTTAACTGCTTACATGCTTAGAAGTAAACCACATCTAGCTGCCTTTAATGTTTTTCCTTCTTTATTTTTACGCATTAAGATCAATTTCATGAACTTTCCTAGGTAAGATGATTGCCATCAGCAGGGAGAATGTAGTAAATTAATTATAGATGTATGTTAAATTACTTTCATTACTACCCTTAGTTCTAGGAGGGAGTCGTGTGAGCAGGATGACTGATGAAACAGTGTTTTTACATATTCCCTCAGCAATGGATATTTTTACTTGTCTGCCAGTGCTGTTTGTCAGCTCAGAGAAAGTGGAATTACACATTTCAGAAAATTGAGGTTCGGTCTAAAATTAACCTCCGAATATTGCCAGACAACTGTGGCTAGAACAGTCTTGTTGGAATACAAGCTGTCTATTCAGAGTCTTCTACTGGCAGCCCTCAGTGACGTACAAAGGCGAACTTAGGGAGCATTCATCCTCTTAACATTAAGCACATCCAAATACAAGGGAGAGGGAGTCACTTAAATTCAGGCCGTTGTTTCTATACACTGTCAAAGACATAACAGCCAAGGCAAAAGTCAACATGAGTGAAAAGTTATTTTCCATATTCACCTTTTAACAACCTTGGTGCAGGGTATTTTCTAGGGATTAATGACCAGGCCAGTTTAACGGCTCTCTGCTGAACTTCAGGCTATCAACTTTTCACAGCCTATCATTAATCCCTGGAAAATATCTAGGTTCATGATAGATATGAGTGAAAAATAACATGCAGTTTGAAGGTAAGTATATTACTGGTGTTTCATCATGTACTGGCCCTAATTGCTAACTTTAGACACACTACAGAATACAAGTAAATTAGCTACAGCTTAGTTACACTGTAATTACAAAGCTGCTTCACTACCCTCTATTTATATAGTGTATAATTACTATCTTCTCTGGCTGAAAGCTGAAAGCATTATATTGTCCCTCATGTTTCATACTGGAATGTACTACACAACACTGTATTTTGAAGGATACTCATAACAGGTATGTCAGAAGACAAATAAATAGTGGGTAAATTAATTCAATATATTTCTAGCCACTTCACTCACAATCAGTTTTATTAAAAAACAAAACAAAAAGAGTTTGCCAATGGTTTGTTAACAAAAAGGAAAAGAGAAAAAGATAAACTCAGTCAGGCTATTTTCCAAAACATTGAGCTTAAGGAGAAGGACACCAGCCTTCTGTATATTTGGGATTTTTCCAAGCCAATCCATTGACTGAGGTCTCCAAATGGAGGCTTATCTTTAGAGAGGTGACGGTTGCTCTTGTAGGCCTCTGTTTAAATGTCATAATACAGATAGCACATTGGCACTCCATACAGGAGAAGCTCCACATGACAGCCTTTCTGGAGAACACATCGTCTCATGAAGGAAGATGTGCTCAAAAAAAATCTTTCCACATAAATATTTACAATCTCAGGCTTAAATTTGATTTTTGGGATTAATGTTAAAAGATTGCAAAAAAAAAAAAAAGTCCAAAGAAATGAGAAATATGAGTCATCATGCATCATGTCCCAGGTCATGAACAGTGAACAAACTTTATTATGTCAATTGTCCTGCCTGGAAGAGTGGAATGGAGAGCCCAGCCATGGAAAACTAGTTGTTCTGCCTCCTCAGTCCCCGGATGTGGTCTGGGGTCAGGAGTTAACACTGAAAGGAGCTCCCTTCTTGCTTCACAGCCACCCAAGTTTGTGGATTTTCCATTCCAGTATATCGGAGCAAGGCTGGAACATGGATGCATGCATGTGCACACGAGGTAGGGACTATCTCGGAAGCCTGAAGCACATCAGAGAGATTTCCTTCCCCACACTGCTGCTGCAGGAGCAGGCCTCCTGTGGTTGTTTGCTCAACAAGCACTTTCTATACAGAGTATTAACGGGTGATAGGTAGAGTCTGTGGGTTTTTTCACCTAATAATGCATGGGTCCTCCTAGATACCCTAAGGATAAGGATCTCTCTCTGGAGCTGTGTTTTGTGATCAGATGGCATAACTAATGGCCTGGGCTGATTACATACTGATTAAAAACTACTTAAGAATTTCATCTGTCCAGGAAGGGAATGCCAAGCCCTGCAGTACAAGGGAAGCGCTTGTCTCTATTTCATTGCAGTTATACCAGTTCATCTGTCACTGGCAGCATGCGCTGAACAAACACTGCTTTCCACATCAAAGAGAATCCAGGATACATAAGGATTCTGATGTGTCTGAGTTTAGCCGGAATTAAACCTTGAAGCTAGTGTCTTTGGTGGAGGGCTATCTTCACCTCCTTGGAAGTCAATGGATTTGACCAGGACAGTAGAGAAGCACATTCTTGTTAGGTGCCTCTCCGAAACAGCAGTGTTCCCTCAGAAGGTGGGAATTCATGAGACACATTTTGGTGGAACCCCTTTGCGCTGAGCAGACAGAAATCTAAAAAGCTCTGGAGACCCTACAGGAAGCCCATGTTTCTCTTCCCATGGATTTAGTCTGGTGTGAAAGAGGACAAATTCATGGGCTGGGGAGTTGGTAGTAGAAAACGGACCATTCAGAGATGATCAGTGGTGTGATGATGGGCAGTACCAGCTGGGGTGTTTGTACCATTAGGACTATCAGTTAGTTTGAAGTAGATCCAAACTTTGGCTCCTACAGGACTGTCTTCTGTGTGCATTGAGGGATATTCCCACCCTTTCCATCATATGATACTTCTTAGCTGCTTCAGTAGTAATAGACATATTTCCTTCTTAACCCTCCTAAAATCTGCTGGTCACGTATGCATTAATAGATGGGACATAAAACAGCTGCATTCACCAAAAGGCTTTAAACCATACGCTGGCCTGCTGGGCCTGCCTCCCCTTCCCACAGCATTGGCTGGGAAGCACTAATTCAGCTGAATGCAAGTCTCTGGTGTGATTTTAATATGCCTTTGCAGAGAAGCAGTTTCTGCAGTGCTGAACAAGCAGTTTCTGAAGAGAAGGTCCTTTGCAGTGCTCAGTTCACAAAGAGAGCTGGCTGGGACAGCCTTGGACACTTATGGCCAAGTATCTGTCACTGAGTGACCTCTGAATTCAGAAAAATCAAAATGTAAATCCATCTTTTAAACACTGGGAAGGGCTGTGATATTTGGACGGTACAAATCTCGGTGTCTGTGCTAGACCCTCCCTGAATTCCCCAGTCCCTGCTTCAAGGTGTGGTCTCGCTCCTCTGAAGCTTTCCCTCTCTGGCTTTGTAGTCTAACAGGCTTTTTAGGTTTTCCAGCAAAACTGCCTCTTGAATTTCTCACTAAAATGATCTACAATGCTTAAGTGACTTCATAGTGTTTTAAAAATGTTGGAATAGAGGAAAACATGCTTTAAAAAAGTATAGAAATGGCATGCTACAACAGCCAACTCCTGTGTGTCAGAATAAGGTGTTTAAAAGGAAAAGAAAGGGTATTCTTTAGAGGAAGCATTTTCAGGCCAAATTCATCAGTAAAACTGAAGTAGAGATGTAGAGTATGTTTCAGAAAGTAGTAGCACATAAGCAATCAAATAGAAAATACTAAGATTCTTTTAAAATATTGTCCAAGTTTATGCCCTTTTGGAGGGAGGGGATATATAATTTTTCCCTTGCATAAATATCCTCTCTGATTGATTGATGGGTGGACCTGGGATATCTAGGGGGCGGATCACGACAATGGGTTAAGGGCTTGGTTATCCGAAGCCATGGAGGACTGTGTTTATCTAAGCCTCTAGACACCTATCGAACATGTGGAGATTCACGCTCTGCAGACAGATCAAAGCTGTGGCACCAATGTCACAGCAGGGTCACCCCTTGAGAGGTGCTCAGCTCTGCAGGACAAAGAGTTGTAGGTTTTTTTAAAGGGAATTACATGATGCTGTTACCTGTGATAGCAGGGTCTTGGCCATGGTGACATAGAAGATCCCATTTACCTCTATATGTTCATTTTTTTGGTGTCAGAATGTAGATGAGGCTCTCTCCAAACAAAAACACAAGCAGAGCAATACTTCAGTGACTGCCAAAGCAGACGGCAAATCAAGTCTTTGTTTTGGAGCTGCAATGCCATTATGGGAAGCTTTGCTGACAGTTATGAATGTCACTCATCAAAACACCCTCACACAGTTCTGTTAAGTCTAAATAGTACTATTTTATAGTCAATGTCACTGTCACCACAGAGGGCACGAAAGTTGTCTTTTAAATTCATTCCTCAGTGTAATCTGAATGTACCTTTATTGTCTACTAGACGTTTTCTGAATGCAGCCAAATAAATTTGGTGTCAGCTGCCACAGGAACTGTCCTGCATAATCTTGTGTTGTCTAAAATGATTGCACATTTCAAACATATTGGT
The DNA here is from genome assembly GCA_033124195.1 of Coracias cyanogaster. NCBI lineage: Eukaryota > Metazoa > Chordata > Aves > Coraciiformes > Coraciidae > Coracias > Coracias cyanogaster. The sequence goes on along the minus strand of JAVSBS010023541.1, from coordinate 31,386 downwards.
TGGCACTTGTTTTTTTTGCTTGCTTGCTTTTAACACTGTTACTACTAAGTTACCTCCACTTATTCATGGTTCCAGACTTCTGTGGTCTCCTCGTGTTTTCCACTTCCTGAACATGGTTCATTCTCTTTATTAAAAGGAGGACAATTATATTTTTCTCGATTGCTGCACATATTGCTAGTGAACATGCTTCCCCTTGGCACCCATGAGCTCCTCTGTGTGTCAAATGTGGAGGATTGCCCAGAGCAACATAAACACACCCCAGTGATGGTTACAAGACTGAAAACTGCAGCCTCCTCCACTCACTTGACAATACAGCCTGGTTTTACACTCTGTTCCTTAAGTACTGGGTACTGGTATCCTCTTGGCTACCACCCCACTGAAGGTTTTAATTACTAGTATAAAACAAAAAGCAGTAAAGCTCTTCTTTGTGATGAGCTCAAGTCTACAGCTGCCCTTCCAGAGCTGTGTTCCTCAGCCCTGCCCTTGAGCAGTCTGTTTTGCATCATAGAATGCCAGGGTGGAAGGGACCTCAAGGATCATCTGGTCCAACCTTTCTTGGTAAAAAAAACAGTCTAGACCTTTTGTTATTTGCTCCTTTCCCAGGCCAAGACAACACTATGTATGGCAAAATAGCATCTGGCACAGTGCCTGAGAGCAGAAAAATATCCTCTTCTAGTAGCGTGACACTCCACCATGTGACACTGTCACTGCTTTATCATTCTGTTACAAAGGGAGGTAGGAACATGTACAAATTTTGCCACTTAAGACTTAAGTGTTGAAATACTTGAATTCCTCCTCCATGCCTTTAAATTTGGAAAGCTAAATAAAACTATAAATAAGAAATGAGTATGTGGGAGAAATCTAAATCCAGTTCATGGTGCTTGTCACACCTCCCCATCACACACCAGTCGTGCCTCACCAGCAGAACACAGCTGCAGGGAGTGCTGTGTCACTGTCTGCTCTGTTGGCTGCTTTTGTGTTTTTTTGGGAATGATGGTTTAGCATCAAAATCAGGCTCTTGTAGAAATTCAAGCAACCCTGGTAACAATGGGCAATTGCTTCTAATAAGGTCACAAGCTAACAAAATATAAAAGACGTCTAATAACAGCACTCCAGTGAAAGGGTTAGCAATCATCCCTGCACATCTGATATCCCAAATATGCCCCATGTGCCTAATACATTCGTTTACGGTACAACACTCACACCTCTTGACTTAACCACACAGGTGCTTTCCAGACTTAAGCATGCATGTAAATATGAATATTGTGTTCAATTTGCCACACAAATCACTAAATTAGATGCACAGACAGCTTCTACTCCCTCACAAGAGCTTTTTCTAATGCACATGTCATATTGCACCAGTCATTTGTAATAACTGAGAATGTTCTTAGGAAAGTTTGAGGGTTTTCCAAGCCTGGATTACAGCTTGAGCCTGCGAGGTGTTGAATTCACAGGATTTGATTCAGTGAAGGATTTCTAGGGCTACTCACACACTTAAAGGTACACAGTTATTTGGAATTGCTTTGCTGCACTGATTAGTGAGATGCTGTGATTAGAGGTTTGAACCTACAATGGGATCAGGGGGTAAAGTGAAAAGGCAGGCCACCCAACACTGAAAACCAGCCATAATCACCAAAATGATATTAAAATAGTCTGACTTCCTACTTGATAGGTGGAGTGCCATAATCTTAAAGACAGTACATGTTTCAGTGATAGGAGGTTGAAGAGGTGAAATGAAGGAGCTGCTTAATGTTAGAAGACTTCTGAAGCATTTTTCACCCTCAGAGACGGGTTAACAAAGGTATCTCCTTTCCAGACGATTTTCACAGATAGCTGAACAGAAAGCCTTTTGATTGAAAATCTTACCTGTATTAACAAAGTTTTATGATCTATAATGCTTGCTTTGGGTTTCTGCTAGACAAAGAGCCTTAGCATCATCTCCTGCAGTAAGGACAGCTGAGGATCTGGGTCATTGTTCTTAGAATTAATTTATATGACCTGGTGAGAAGGTATGAAAATCATCCTGTCAGATCCTTGCCAGGTCATTCTCAGCTGCTTTCAGACTCATGGGCCGTGGAGGTGTGAGTCAGGCTGGCCCAGACCACTGAAAATGTTAAAGAAACTGTATTGCAAGTTGCTCACAGTGGTGGTCCTGGAATAAGAGGCTATGACCAAGAATTGTATTACCAGGACAAGAAATCCTTTGGGGATAAAATCCTTTCTGAACAGAAAGGCAGCATTACCCTGTAGATCACAATGGCCGAATGTATACTCATTTCATTTTTTAAAAAGAGTTTTATTAAGTATTTGAAAGCTTCCAGAAGGCATAATAGAATATGTTCAGAACCTTCTATCAATGCTGTTTTTACTGAAATACCATCAATATATTTGACAGAAATAAAAAGTATTAAAAACACAGCAACAAAAGCCTACATATATTGTACAGATTTTGGTTTTTTCAGAGAAAACATAAGGATAAAATTTAAGTCCTACTGAAGTCAATGGCCAGAGACCATTATTCTTTAGTGGAACAAAAGATTTCACAGGAGAGGTTTTGTACAAGACACAAATGATCTAAACTTAAGAGTACAGTGTATTTATGAAAGTATTTTTACAAGCCATTCTTCATAGTGTGTACACAAGTGATAATTAAATACTGGTCTTCAGTGACAAGGTCATGAAGAAATACTCTCTGATCACGAGTGCACCACTGAAGCAAAGAAAAAGGAGGCCAAGCCTTTGGATTGGTGTTAGCTTCAGATTTGGGTGATCTGCGTGCAAAGTCCTTGTTTTTATCTAGTCACTTGGAGCTAAATCCACAAAAGGCTGATGATTCAGCTACATGATGCCATGCTCAGCATTCATGGCTCTTGGGCAACAGCTGCTTATTATAAAGGACCTCAGCACTTGCTGTCAGAGTCCAGATCTTTCCAGCTCAAAATTATCACCGCTGAATGAGAGCCTCCTACATGGCCTCAGCTCCAGCTCTGCACTGACCTGGGGAACCTTTCTTTCATGCAAAAGGATGGCGTGAGGCCAATTGCAGTGTTAGCACCAGGGAAGTGCCTAACCCAGCCCAAATAAGGAGGAGGCAGCTGTGTTTGTATTCCCTCCAGGGTGGACGCAACTTAACCAGGCTAAAAAAATATGGCACAAGGGCGCAGCTCCAAGACGGTATTTAAAATCATTAGTCCTGAGTAGTATGAAGCGCAAAGGCTGCACTGCAGAGAGGGCTGTGGTTTAATGCACGACCCTCCATGGTATTTCCTATTGTCTAGCAGAGGGGCACTTCAGCAGGGCTTTCAGGCACCTAACTCAGGGGCAGTGGATCCCCATTTCAGCGTGTCTAAGCTTTATTCACTGATGCAGTGGTGCCCATAGCTCCTCTGTGCTTCAGTTCTTCATTTGTACCATTAATTAATAGTAACAACACTTACTGCCTCATCAGGGTGTTGTAAAGAAAAAGCATGCTAAACCGGTAAGGCACTCAGATATTGGATAATAAGGACTTTGTAACCTTCTAGGGAAGACTGTAAAGAATTTGCACTGTTTGAATGTAGATCAAAGTTCAAGCCCTTTAAGACTGAATTTCTGCCCCACACAGACAAAGGACCTGCAAGAAGGACTCTTGTAGCATGTCGGCTTTTTGCTGGCCCCTTGCATAATATCACCTTTCTCAAGGCATTTTGATAAATGTAGAGGTCCCTGAGAAAGTCCCTCAATGGGAGGTCAAGCCACGATGAGCCACTCCAAGTTAGTTCCTTCCTAGCATGTTCCGGTCACAGGAACAGGCTTCCTTGCTGCCACTTCACACACAAGCAGATGCTGCCCTTGTTCAGTTCAAGCAGCTCACTCACGGTGTATTCTAGATGAGTGTAAGGCCTATTTTACATTTCCATGAGACAGAGGTGCAAGTCACAGTGCAGCTGCCAGTGGAAGGCAGCACCAAATCTCTGGGATAATTCTGACACTGCAGTCAAAGACAGTCAGAGTTTTGGCTGCATAGTGAGAAGATCCAGCCACTGCAGTACTCAATGCAAAGCCTGTTCAGGCTGCTGGGAGGGCTTTGCGTTGACTTTGATGGCCATTGGCCTTTTCACTAAGTAGAGCTGTCATACAGGGAATAAAAGTGGGGTGTCAGTTACACCCTTAGCCCCTCTGGGAAACAGGAAATACCTGAAGAAAAATGCTGTAGGACCTTTGGTATGCAAATGGATACCACACTGTCCCCCAGCACTTTATAAAAAAACTAGACTTGTTTCTGGTCTAGTCTTCTCCTGTGACAAAGAGGATGCACATGGCAGAACACAGAGCAAAATTTAAAAACCTATTGTGATTTCACAGCTGGTGTCCATTTAAGCAACCGAGAAGTAATTTCCCGTTCGGCCCCTGAGAACAGGTTTAAACTTCATTTGTGCCATTCATTTCCTCCTTCAGTTTTTCTTGTTCCTCTCTCAAAGGTTCCAGCTCAGGCCCATCCTGTGTGGTTTCTTTGTTCCAGTTATTTCTGCCTTCATTTTCTGTCCTTACAGATTTAGGATCCTCTTCTTTTGCCTTTCTTTCCTTCTCCTCCTTAGCAAGCACACTATAATTATAATAATTCATGATGAACAGGAAGGTTCCTGCCAGGACCATCACAGCTCCACATTTAAGGAACATATATTTGTAGTCCCCAAAGGTATCAATAAGAGTTCCTGCAAAATATATTTGAAAATAAAAGAAAAGGAAAAGAGAGATTAAGACAAGAATATTGTGTTTTAAGATCCCTAAATATAAAGGAGCACCCTTTTGGCTTTAGAATAAAATATTGTCTGGGCTTCCGGTTGCTTCCACAAATATTCTGATTGTGCAAACACCTCATACATGTTCCGCTATATAGCCTGTGGGTAGTTAACATTGATATAGGTAATACTACCAATAATTTGCACAGTTAAGTAGAAGGGAACAGAGAACCTACATTACAGAGTCCAGACTTTTCAAGCACACCTACTTTTTCCATGCAGAAACTAAGTCCTCTGATCACAGAGTCTGCAGACAGTCTTTCCAGTGGCTCCAATGATCACCTACAAGGATGTCCATTTAACTTGGTAGTCCTCAGGCTGCCAACAAAAGTGGCAGCTTTCGGGAAGACCTTGGTGAGATGGCACCTGGCCACTGGGTCTCATCTCAGACTCTTGACAAAGACCCACCAATTTATTCCACTATGGGTCATTCACCAGCATTAGAGGGGACTCAGCTTTTGGTCACAGCTGCCCTTTCTGCATTTATAGTCATGATCTAAAGATTAAAGGGCACTGTGTGGAACTCAAAAACATTAGTTCCAGGGAAAGCAAAGATGATGCTGTCAACGTCAGATAATTTCAATGCCAAGACAAATGTGACAGGTTCCTCTCAAAGGTTAATGCCTCTGCTATGGAGTTACAGAGTAATTGAAGGGACATGGCTTAATTGAAATGTCACTGTTCTCCATTATGTCAAAATGTAATGCAAATCTTACTGGGATTATGATCCTGAGCATTAATTCCCATTTGCTGGTGCTACACAGACCATTCTTAACATCCCAAATCCTAATTAAAGTAAGACCCACTCCTAACCTGGCCTTCACAGTACAGACAATCCTCTTTGAAACTGGCCCATCATCCATTAGCTCTCTGACTTTTTGGAATATGTTCTCCTCCTTAAAAAGAGGAACCTTTAATTACTTCCTGACTGACTGCTAACGTTGAAAAGCTGATGATTAATTATCCCACTGCATTACACTAACAAGGGATTTTATGGCCACCAGATTTCTTGATCACAAAAATAATAAAGTTTATCTGGTTTTGGTCAATAGTTCTTCCCAAATCATTCCTAGACGTCTTGGTACACCATTTTCAATGTACTGTATTTTTCATGTTACTGATGAAACATCAACCAAATGCTAATTACGACAGGTTTTTCCTTTTCTGCTAATCAGGATGACCTAGAGGTCCCTTAAATAGGTTTCAATGAGAGTTTTAATGAGCAGAGTATTGGAAAATTCAACAGTAGGATAGTCTTGCTTCCTCTCCTTTGAGAATAAGATAAAGTCATAAAACACACTGGGAACAATTTACTTAGTTCATTAAAGCAGAACCCTGCAGTAGGTTATTAAAATGCTGAAGAACCAATAAATTTGGTGCTTATTAAACTGGTGGGGAAGACCCTACGAAACTAATATTACTGATTATTACATAGAACCATTTTAGCCTCATTAGCAGTCTCTGGTCATTAACTTAATCTTCCACACAGAAAATGACATAATTCAGAAAACGGTCATTTAAAAATTGTATTTTCTTTTGTTTGTCATTAATTAAATAATGAATCTCTAAGACAGCAAGAGGATACAGCTGCTTCTGTCACACTGTATGAGCTACATGGTAATATGAAGAATTAAATGGCTCTGCAAGATACTTCATACCATATTAACCAGATCTCTGTTTTGAATCCAGAAAATGGATTTAAACTGCCTTCTTTCTTTGCATTCTTTAAATTTATTATGATAGTATCATCTCAAAAGAATTAGCAGAGTTTAGCTTTTATATATCCAAATACAGACAGTGCTCACAACCTAATTAAACATTTTAGCATACCTAAAGGTGACCAGTTTCCAAACCAGTCATTCAAGCTTGCATACAGGTGAAATGCAAATTGCAGGACAGGGCACGTCGTACAGTATCTATACATGGAGAGGATGTCACCTATAAAGTTATTTAGTTCATAACCAACTCAGCTTTGATACAGACTGTACTTGAGCCAAATGCCAGATTATAATATGGGATCTTCCTGACAGGGTGTGTTCCTTGTAGGAAAAGAAGGGAGCACATGCTACAGAGAGAAAGAAGTGGAGGCTGTTAAAATCACAGGACATCACCGCTCCACTTATGTTCAGGTGACTGTAAGTCCTGCTGGAGGTTCAATATTGTCAGCATGGACCTTTGAGGGTCTCTGTCTTCCAATATTTCAAACCATGCCATCCAAAATAAACCTTTTTTTTATTTTTGGAACAGCCTTAAATCCGTCAGATGCACTAAGATGACTGAAATCCCCAGGTGGAAGTACTCAGGGAAGTACTTAGAGAAAAATAGCAAGGCTTAGGTTTGAGTCATCAAGAGGATTTTATAGAACTGTTGTGTTTTACTGTGCGTAAATTGTGGCGGACACCAGCCTTTTGCATCAGGAGGTGTCTCCAGAAGGACTTGTCTGAAGTGTAATGTTCCTGGTGTTGCAGAAAGTCCCACTCTGCAAGTTCGGTTCAAGTGTTTGAAGGGATCAGGGACTAAAAGATCACCCTTAAAACTGTTGACTACAACTGGAGGTCTACACAGAAAGGAGTATAGAGGAAATACTGAAGGAGATACCTAGGACCTGCCTTCCCTGTCCAGCTACTAGTTGAAAAATGGTGGGTGGGAAGCAGAAAAAACACACTGAGAATCACTTCTTATGAACTGTGCTTTCAAGAGTCTAAATAAGAGTGACAACGCAGTGGAAGCACAGGAAGAAAATACCCACCTCCAATAGGTGGTCCCAGCAGTATTGTGCAGCACTCAGCAATGGTGACCAGGCCAACAGCGCTTGTGAACCGGGCAGCTCCCACAAGGTCCATAAGTGTTTCGAAGAGCATGGCACAAACCATGCCAAAGGCCAAGCCAAAAAAGATGGAGTAGATGACAAGACCAGTGTAGCCAGAAGCCAGCGGGCACAGAAGGTGGCAGGTGCCATTGAAAGCAATGGAGAAGCTGAAGAAGTATTGAATCCGCGGCCTCACCCATTTGCTGTTTGCAATGATGCCAGTGGTAGGTCGGGCAATCATGTCCACAATAGCAAGGATTGAAAGGAGGAAAGCAGCTGAATATTCATCAATGCCAATGTGCTTTGCATAGGGTGCCAGAAAAACAATGGGAGCAAAAAAACCCAGGAACATGAGCACGTTTCCAATCAGGTAAATTAAGAACCCTCTGTGCTTAAAGAGGGAAAAATCGAGGTACTGATTGATTTTTTCACAGCAGTTATTTCCTCCTTCCTCTTCTGTTTTGTTCTCTGTGGGGGCAGTCATGGCACTACTCATTTCCATGGCATCTTCAGTGACCACTTCTTTCAGAGCATCCTTCTCTTTCTCAGTCACCTGGGTTTTGGCTGTTGCTGTGGCTGCCCCGATGGGTCTGAAGAGAGCTCCTGCCACGCAGCAGTTTAATAAAATTGCCCCGAGAATTAAAAAGCTGCCCCTCCAGCCAAAATTGTCAAAAAGGAACTGGTTGAGAGGAGCCAGTGTGCAAAGCATCACAGGACTCCCTGCCATAGCAAGGCCATTTGCGATGGGTCTTCTCTTCAGAAAGTATTTCCCTATGATTATCACTGATGGCTGGAGGTTGAGAGCAAGGCCAAATCCTGGAACAGAGAAATATAGCTGAGATACACAAAAGAAGATTTGAGACCCATTTGTCATTGTTTGAGGCAAATTAATGGACAATTGGTCTACTGGTGGTTCTTCAACAGGACAGCTTGGGTGCAAGCTCTGCTCAAGATATGCTTAAGCTTCTGGCTGCCACATTTGGCTAATCAGACCCCAGAAAAACAGTTTCAGTCAGAGAATGCCCCTTCCTTTTGCACAGTAAAACTCGAGTGGCAAACCTAGCCCAAAGAGTTTGCCTCAGAACAAACTGAAACTACACCCTCAGTGAACACTGGCTGGTTTTGTCCAGACACAGCAGCCTTGTTGGAGAAGAGGATGGATCTATTAAAAAAAACCCCAAAACCCAGGACAACCCCCCATTTCAGGAAGGTTGTTCTGGCTTGGACAATGCCAACAAAGCACATCCGTCTGACGTGCAGCTGGGGATGGCATCCCCTTCCATAGGTGCTGGGCACCCAGCACTGCTATCGGGCAGACAGACTGGAGCAGAAACTAACATCACCCTTCTCAGCCACTACTGGTTTGGTGGTGTGACCAATTCAGGTCTGATGCAAAAGATTAAGAGGTCTGCAAGTACACAGCAAAACAGCTACAGAGGATGCTAATTAGGCAGGACCCTAGAGTGTTTCTTTTAATTAAAATTTATTTTTATTGCATTTAGATATATAAATGGTATTATAAATCTGCACTGCTAATTCAGTTAGCCAGCTTCTCCAGCACAGGTGGAATCTGACATCAGAGATACCAAATGCTGTGATGGATGGTCTCAACTTTCCGTTGTTCTGTTTGAGACCACTAGCATCCAATAATCTCTTCCCTTCAAACATTTCTATGATGTGCAATATTTCCTTTAAAAGTTAAATTTTCACAGCTCTATCAAAATGACATTTAAATATCGTGCCACATGTTTTCCACCCTAACATCCAGGAAAGAATGAGTTACATTAGAACAAAGCAGAAATGTAATCCTTGAAGTGATTATATCAGAGAACATGAATCCTGAAAATAGGGTCATGCAGATTTTTTCTTGTTCATTAGTCTATATAATTAGTTTGTTTAACTGTGCAGTACATAATTAGGCATATTGCTTTACAGAAGAGAATTTAGAAGGTCAAGGTCCTCAAAATTAATTAAGGAACACTATCATTAGTCGCTGATAGAGTAGTATTCGACTGATGCAGCACAATTCAACTGATGTTGGATAGCTTCAATTCGAATGGATGTAGAAAATTATGATTTTTGCCAGGTCTAAGATTCTTTTCTTTTTTTTTAAACTACTTGGAAGTTTACAACATTAAAAATAAATTGAACTGTCAACATATTAAAATTGATCTTGACATGAAACACATTGTCAGCATGAACTTTTTTAGATAGTCCATATATTCGGTAGGGCGTGTCTTTGGGAAGTACAGCTTGTAATTCATAAGGGGCCAAATTCATCCCCATGAGAGGGCTGACCTGAGACCCATGGTGGCAAAACACAGCTTTGGTTAGAAAACCCAAAAAGATACAACACAGTGGATTGGAGTTTGCTTTAACCCCATATTTCCGTGCTGGTAGGTAAGGGCAGAAATTCAAGCATCACTTCCACATAATCACTTTTGGTAGGGAACAAGCACATGCCGTGCGGAGAAGGAAAATTGGACTGGATGCCAGTTACCCACTTAAACAATAATCAACTCAAATTTTTTATTATGTGAACATTAATTTGCCAGTCAGACAAATCCAATTTAATATTACCTCATGCTCTTCCCATTGATTAAATTTGGAGAGTTTCAAATTGGCTGACTGGAATTTCAATTTGCTTTAAGCTTTTGGCTGACTTTAGTTGGAAATATTTAAATCCATTTTATTCTAGTTTTTAGAAACTACAGCAGCTTTTCCATGGCTGAAATTGTTACTCAAATAACCACATTTTCTCCCCAGGGAATATGACAGAAAGATTTACCAGTGGTGTTGCATGAACAGAAGCAAGGCTGTGCCAGAAGGAGCATCCTTCCCTAGAATAAATATATCTCCCTCATAGTAGAAGGAAATAAGTGGTGCTACAGGAGTGAGCTGTGTAGCTATTGATCTTGTTCTTACCTTATTAGCACAGGAAGATCCTACCAGGTATTTCAATGCTCAACACAAACAGCTGAGGTGAAGACTTGAGTTTCATTAGTAAACATGATTCACTCGAGGTCCCATTTTATTTTGTGGCGGTCTAATTTGTACAGATTAAATGAAACTCTGACCAGTCATTATTGCCCCGTATTTAGCTTTGAAATCTGCTGCTTCTACCTCAGACTTGAAGAAGATGTTGCACACCTAAACATGTATTTAATGCATCCAGGCTAGCATCTATCCAGGTCGACAGCTTGCAAACCCCATTTCTTTTTCTAAGTGCTAGAGAACATGGGTTTTACAGCATATCCAGGGTGCCTCATGCAGCCCACAGCTCCGAGCCATCAAGGACAGAGCTGCTTCGGAGCTGTCTCAGACAGAGTCGTCAAGTCCCTGCTCTGCATGCTAATGGCAAAAGACATAATCAAGAAAGCAGTTGAGATCGCCGTATCTAATGCCTCCACTGTAAACAAATACTTCTTTCTCTGCTCCCCTGAAGAGATTTATATAATATGCCAAAGACCCAGGACTGTAGCAGAGACCTCCTAGTACCAACTATCTTGTTTTTATCTCCATCTCTGTGAATTACATGAACATGGACTTTTACATCAGTGTGTTTCCTTTCCAGGCTAGTAGGAAGAAAGCTAAAAAGTGTGATGTCTACAGGTTGCTTCACAGTCATCCCAAATTGCCTTTACAGAAGTCTCTCTCCTCGTGCACTAATGCTGTCTCAGCTGGCAGGGTGAGCAGGCAGCTTCATAATTGCCCTTGAATGCTTCCATGTTAGGCCTGACCAGTGACTCCAAGCATAATTAGAGGCACCATGCATGTTAGCAGAACTACAAGCATCTTTCCTTCTCTGTCAAATTAATATTCCTTCCCCAGCGCCCACACCGTGTGTGGAAATGATGGGTTATTAGCTAAGATCCAATCCATACAGTTGCCCTCATTCAGCAAGCAGAAGGAAGAAATGTACACAACAAAAAATGCACTTTGCTGTAAGGAAACGTAACAGCATTTAAGATGGGGAGGTACAGGGGCAGTTTGCCCCTGTACCTCACTGCTAACGTGAGGGTTACACACATGCATTGAGCACAGCTCACACTATCAGCTCTCTGGGGGTAGGAAATGGACACAGATTTGCAAAGTTATTCAGGAACCAAAAAAGAGCAGAGACCTCATAAATCCCAGACCCATTGGGGTTAGGCACAAAATTCCCTCCTGGCATGTCTTTAGAAAGAACCTTTGAAAACAGGAGTTGGTGCCTTCCTCCAGCACTGTTCCTTGCCTGAGCACTTCTGCTCACAAAAATGCATGTAGTTTTAGCAAAGGATTTATGGTTTCCATGTGCCAATCCAGCGTTAGTCAACTTACTAAAGGACATTTGTTTAGCAGGAGATGATGCAAGCTCATGCATCGATAAGTGTTGAATTCATCCATGGGAGACATTGCTTTTTTTTATTTCTCCTTGCTTTGTTTCTGGAATATCTCTCAAGGAATCTGCAAGAGTTAGTCATTCAGTAATAACACCATTTCATCTAACTACAGTAACTCTCCTCAGAAAGACTAAGGATTAAGTGAGGGAATACTACACGGGGATTTATTCACTACTGTACACATTTAATAAAGCAATATTGGTGTAGGAGAACAGGGTGACAAACTCTCTGTCCCAATTTACTTTGCTAGTTGCTGGTTTTATTGATTTTAAATGTTGAGCTCACACTTTTCATGTTCAGAAAGCAGCAACACTTAATGCGGCTGCAGAGAGACAGGGAACATTCATTAAAACATACACCTTGCAACCTCAAAAGCCAATTTTGAACTCATTGTGTCATGTTTTCAGCAGATGTTCTGGCTGCACTGGAAGAAACATTGGCTGTACCTTAGCCAAAGTAATCAGACAGAAATGCTTACGATTAAGCATCTATACTCACACAGGTGGAGGACTGCAGTCCATCTACCTTTAAAAGCAATTACCCAGCAACTGCAGGCTTTAAAGATGCTGGACTGAGCCTGTGCCTCCTCCTGTTTGAGTTTCCAATACGAAAATTCATATTTCAATACAGACAATTCAAATTGTAACTTCAATAAGAAAATACAGTGTTGGGTTTTTCTTCTCAATAGGGAGAATATTTCATATTTTCAATCAACTCCAGTAGTTAATATTTGCAGATAAAGGACCTTCTAACCCCACAAGCAGACAAAGGGCAAGTAAACTAAAGCAAAGGCCTGACATCTCATTTCATATATCTCATAGAGGGAAGATAACACACAGTAATACAGGAACACAGGTGCTTTCTTCACAGTCTCACTTGTAACTTGATGGGCTTGCCTTGCCCAGGGCAAAGTGCAGTCAACCTGTGTTGGCTTCAGTGGGAGCTGAGGGCACTGATGGCCATCCTCACCATCGCCTCTGGCCGAGAGCACTCATCTGCAAAGAGCACATCCCCTGCTAAGATCCTGCACGCAATGTTCAGCCAGGAACACAGTGCTTAGCGAGGGAAATGCTCTTTGCTAAAGTTCATCTGGAGCAGTTAATAAGTGAGGGCCTTTGTCCCACTAGCTTTTTATGTCACCAGCTTCCCATTGCTTGTGGACACCACAGGCCATCAGAAGTGAACCTCAAGTGCAGGTAGAAAGGAGATGCTTTCTTCTTACCTGTAATGAAGCCCACGCAAATGTAGAGCTGCAGGATGCTGGTGCAGAAGGCAGCTGAGACCATCCCAATGCCACACAGCAGGCCTCCAAACATAACCACGGGTCGGCTGCCATAGCGGTTTACTAAGATACTGCTAATGGGACCTGAGGAAAGAGTGCAAAATCGTCCTTGAGGGAGGTATCTTCTGACAGAAGGGCACGTTTGACAAAAAGCAGGTAAATCTCTGCAATATCAGTGCCTCTGAGGCGCTGCTGACAGGTTCTAGGGTGACTTCAGGAAGAAAATGGAAAAAGAGAGAAAGATGATCTGCACTATGTGGATATGGCAGCATGTCCCATGCCACACAGCAGCTGTGTAGTTGGTGACAGCTCCTGCCCCCAGGACTTTAAAGTGTCATCACAGAAGGCAAATGGAAATAACAAATCAGGTGAACACATGATCCCAGTGTAGGAGCTTCTTGATTTATTATGATGCTAAACCATACACACAAAGCAGCGGTTCATATTACGAGGCTGATATCATGAATACTGCTGCATTTTTAATGCCTCTATTTAATGCAATTCCAATACTGCTGACCACAACTGAAGCTTCAGCAGAACAGTTGTTAATTAAATCTTAATAGCAGTCTATGTAGGTAGAAACAGTTTGGGATGATGGATTAGTCAGAGCTCAAAAGCACCAGTTCGGTCTTGCATTTATGTAAAGAGGTGGTTCAGTAAAGTGCAAAATTATGAAAGAGGGAAATGGCTTAACAAAGACTGCACAATGAAAGGAAGCATTGGAATCTGAGGAAGTGAAACATGTCAGCAGCTTTAAGCAGAGGAGGAAAGAAGAGAGGTTTTGTGTATAGTAGTCTCAACCAGGTGGAGGACTAGTAAAAATCAGAATCACAGAGTAATATATGACAGAGGGATTTTGGATGTCTCAGGACCAACCTCCTGCTCAAAGCAGAGCCAACTATGAAATTAGATCAGGCTGAGAAATCAGAATGCGAGACAGCAAACTGAGTAGGAAAGAGTGGTCCAGAGGTCAAGCTATGAGATATAAGAAAAAAATTCTGTTTTACTCAAAAACTGAACCAAAATGCTGCAAAAATGATGCTGGAAATGAGGCAGGGGGATACAAGCAGCATCTAATATCTTATCTTACCTGACTATTTCTGGTGCTACTCAGCACACAGCAATGGTGTTTTGGAGCCCAATGTGCCTGTTTGCCTTCGTTCCTGCTATTATGAACAGCCCACACCATCCACATACAGATTACTGGAAATGGGTATTTTAAGCTTTCGGGCATCTCTGAAGAGTTTGACTGTGCGATCTACCTCACCACTGAGCCATTTGGTAGGATATTTACCTTTGCTTAAATAATCTCAACCAGAAATAGTAGCAGAGCTCTGTTCAGACCCTGCAAAGCATGGCACACTTGAGCACCCAAAAACCCCAATATCCCCTCAGCATGGCTGATAGCATCCGAGCAAGTTCTCAGCTGTTACAGTGTACAAGAATTAAAACAGTAGGTATGACTGGTTTAAACTAGGGAATGAAGCCTACAGATGTAAAATACTTTCCACGAGATGTCTAAGGTCAAAACACTCATAAATTAAATACACACAAGCACAGCCTTAACAGCCTCCCTGTAACTGCATGATCTGTGAGTTGGTCCCATTGAATGCACCATTCAATTAAAATTTCTGTGAGTGTGTAATTACGTGGAGAGTTTTTTCTCCTAATCCTGTAACTGGATTCACATGCATGCATCCTTTTGCTGCACAGAGCACTACAGAATTCAATGAGAAGTTCTGGGGAAAGAGATACATGTGTCAGATCAGCACAACAGGAAAGGGATCTCCTCACTGAGTTTCCCCTGGCCAGGGCTTGGACTTGCATCATGCTTGAGCTGGTCTCAGTGTGTCCTGTAATTCAATAGATCGAGCCAGTGTGCCTCAGAAAGGCACCAACATATTTATCTGCAGCCTAAAGGCATGCAACTCTTCCATTTTTCAATTTTCCACATGTCCGCGTTTCACCAGAATCAATCTAATTACTCAGCTAAGAAAATGTGGTTTCAATTACCTTCTCCCACTGGAAGAGGGCTTCCACATTGGCCCTAAAACTACAGGATGCCGTACCATGGAGCAGAGCATTTAAAGCCCACAAGATTCTTGCTAAGGCCCCTCTCCTGCTCTGACTTGGGGCAGCTTTTGGGGAGAGAAGCTCCTGCTATAAGTAAAACAAAATGCTCACATATGTCCCACTATTGCGGCATCCACCTTGGGAGAAGGGAACTATGGATTCACATCCCTCTCACTCCTGCCCAGAAGCTGTTGTATTGGCTTCACACATCAGTAAGGCCATGACAGGACACGATGAACTGGAAGGGGCTGAGGATGGGACACATTCTGTTCTACTTCCCAGCTATGGGGACAAGCTCGGGTAGAGGCTGGAGTAGATAAAAGCAAAAGTTTGTATCCCAACCACTGGCTTTACAAATGAAAGCACCCTTCCTGTGCCTCTGGGCCATCCTCCCTGAATGGGCAGTGTTCCTCAACCGCATCCCAGCTTCCCAATGATCACTTATTAAGCCACAAGACCACAAGTTCTCCCTGTTCTTGTCTTGTGTCATCTCTCACCAATGCTTTACAGCAGGTCTGCGTGACCTTCAGCAAACAGCCTTCATCTGCTGTAATCAGCGTTATCAGATTTACGGAGAATAATCAGTCCCAAGTGTTTGCTAGCCTGGGTGGGAGAGCTGTGGTCTCAAAGGTATTAGCTGCCTGGGCTAGGCTGAGCTCAGAGGGAATGGTGCCCAGCTTCAGAAACAACATAAGCCTTTCTCCTTTGCAACCTGAAATCTTAAGTCCAGGCCCTGTGAGCCTCCTTTGCTAAAGGAGCAGAGTGTACAGGATCACAGCACACACTTTCTAGTGACAGCACTTGATCTCCCTGACTGGACTCATCCACACAGGACAGAGGGTCGGAGACCTCTAAGGTACTAAGCGTAGTCAATTAGAGGAGAAAACAGGAGCAGATCATCTGGACTAAACATTCCAGCCACTGGAGAATCCACAGCAAAGGCCATGATGAACACTCAACCAGCAGGGTAAGTGTCAGCTAGAGCTACACTTTACAAGACACCAGAAAATCCAACCCAAGGCCTCAAACAGTCGGGAAACCAAACTTCCCTGAGCTGCTGCTCATAGGTGGACAGTTTTGAAATAGTCCCGAGCAGACCTTTCAAATGCACTGAAGCAAATGCAAAATCGCATCCCCAAAATTACTTCCACTTAAGTCATTTGGACCTAGAGAAACGGTCATAGGCTTTAATAGAGCAGCCTTTCAAAAGCTGTCCCATCTCCCGGCAGAAACCGGCGCACGCAATATGTCACATAGCTGTGCGCACTTCAGCACGCAAACCCTGCCAGTTTGGGCAGGCACACGAAGCACAGACATGTACAATTTCACCCTGCTGAAATGTCTTCTGTGATCAGCATCATGCCCAACAGATCTAAATGCACCTCTCCTGCCCTGCTCTGCCACATGCCACCCATAGTGTACTTCTCACAGGAGGCTGATTAGCCATCAAAACATTCAATAACTTTAACAGCAGTGTTGTGGGGAGCTTCGGAAAACATCAAATAGCTCAAGTGAGGGTAGAGGAATCAAGGAGAGGGAACAACAAAGCCAGCGCTGCAGTTGTGGGAAATAGGAAACACAATTACTGCTTTGCTTGCAGCTATTGCAAAAATTAAAACTGTGACAGCCCCTGGAAACAAGGTGGAATTGAAAAGTGGGACCTGTCATTTACCAGTTATTCAGCCAGCATGAAAAGAATAAAGATGCTATATATTACCACACAGAAACCATTTACGGTAACAATGTGTGCAGCTCACATCCCAAGGCACCTTCACTTTCTAATACCTGCCTGGTCAAACGTGCAGGAACCATGGGCTCCCTGTGTCCTGGCATCCAAACGAAATCATTCTTCCTTCCCGTAAGCCAACGGCAGGGGAAGCTAACAGGAGTTGTGTTGATTTTTGCCTCTTAATTTACAGAGCCAGGTGAGGACAGGGCAAGAGAAACAGCTGCCAAAGCTCTCAGAAAGGCACTGTTTCTCTGGCTTGACTTTGCAGAAGCGGCCATGTGAATGCTGTCAAAGTCCCTGACAAGTCACGGCAAGGAACAAAGGCCATCTCAGCTGCTGAGCGTGCCCCCAGTGCATGGCTTCTTAGGGACCGGAGCAGCCAGGCCTGGTGCCACTCAACCAGTGCTGTCCCCACAACCCCACCACTATGGCACCATCACACCTTCTAATGAGGAAATTAGAAGCAAAAGTTAATCACGCCCTTGCATTCCAATGCATTAGAAGGACAAGGCTACTGACAGAGGGCTGGAGGCAGCTGGTGCTTCACTTGGGGAAGGGATGGCATTTCCACCTACCCAGCCTTAGGAAACAAAGCAGCCCCTTCCACAGCCCAGCAGTGGCTTCTTCCCTCCCGACAAACTTCCAGCCGTGGCCATCATTTATCATCCATTGTAGGGGGATGACAACTTAGTGGAGGACACAGGGACGCTGAGCCTCATCCTGCTGCTGACTTTGCTCAGAGCTGTACCTGTGGCTCTGCACCTCCCTGAGCTGGCAGGGCACTCCTGAGGGACATGCCCTGCAGTGGACCTGCCATCGTCCCACGGGTAAGAGCAAGGACAGACGGCTCAGAAATGCCTCACTTTACACCCCAAGCTCTTGCAGAGCAGAGTGCACAAAAAGGAGGTTCTGCCTGCAGTAAAACTCTGCAGTCTGGGGAGCAAGAGTTTGCACCAGATATCCCCAGAAGAGGCAGCCGGGATCATGGCACCCCTGGAAGACTGATGTAATGAAAAGCACTATCCTCAGCCCATATAAATCATGCTGGTTTAGTGCCTGTCCTGTATAAAGCCTCTCTTTTCTCATACCTGTGGCAGATTTCCATTCATTGTTAGCTGGTACATGAAAGGCCATGTCAAAGAAGCTGATCTTGGTGGCAAGTGAAACACAGCAACTTGCCGGTGGGAAATACAGCAAGCCCTAACTCATTTGTTAGCTTGTCCAATTACTTTTCACCTTGAGTTCTGTGTTTGCAGAAGTGAAAAGGACCCTGAAGAGAAGGCTGTAAAACTGTGAAGAAAATGCAAAATACCCTGGACTCTCCTCTCTTTTCCTCTACAAAGCCAGGCCATCTTGTCATTTATTCCTTTTGAACTGCTGAACTATGAACCAGAGAGGATCACAAGGCAGAGTTGGCATTTAACAAGAAATATCAATCCAGATTGGCTTAAACTCTTGCAAGTACAACAGTGCTCAAAAAATAGACACCTGAATTGCCATTCTGTTTTCCTCAATAAGCCTTATGAATTTTTTATGAGCTGAAAAACTTCCAGTGTTGGTGCAAAACACAGATGTATTTTTAACAAGAACTGAAATGTTCTTCTCTCCCATACTTCTGACAATATATAATATATATCCCTTATTTGTAAAGTTTGTTTGTCCTTTTTTTTTTTTTTTTGACTTAACCTAATACTAACAGAAACAGTTTTCCCCCTTCCTGGTAGAACCTGGATTGGATGGAATTTCTGCCAGAAGATTTCTGTGTGGGGCTCTCAGTGAAGCAGCTAAGAGCTGAGACCCTGAAAGACTGACTCCATAACCCAGAGGCCTCCATGCAACATGGGTTTTTTTGCAGGTTTCACAAGACTGACCTTCTGACAGTGTACAGTGGCACAGAGCCATTGCAAACGTCATAGGTCTGCTGGTAAGATGATTTGATGGCCATGCAGATGATAAAATAGCAACACTTTAAAACAGTCCCCTGCATGGACCCCAGTGCTGGCAGATCTGGGACCACCAGTGCCCCCATCACTGGGGCTGCACCATGCAGATCAAATTTTCCACAGTGACGAAAGGCTCTAAAGAGCTGTTACTGCACAGGGACATTGGTCAGCACCAAAAGAACTGCCCAGATAGTTAATATCTCCCAAACTGCTGTGAAAACACAGATAATACAAAGAACTCCTCACGACAAGACTGGCATTGACTATGTGGAGTCACTGGGGATGTAAGAAGGAGCAGAGCGTACTCAGCTGGGAGGAAAGGGGGGGAAATCATTTATACTAATAAAACAAAGTCTATTATTACACTAGTAGTAAAACAACGACAGGAGCAGGCCTGCAATTTCCTCAGTAATAATCTCATTCCCTTGGTAGCATAACAACACTGCCTTTGGCCTTGTAATTTATCCACCAGGGTACCAGCCCATTGTAACAGAGCAACTTCCTCATTACCCCACAAATGAAAGCAAGTGCCCCCGTGTTATTAACACACTGCCAGAATCCACCAACCTCCCGAGGCGGAGGAGATTGACATCAGAAATCAACACCCGGTAACGATGCACAGCCCAAAAGGGAGGTGGCCTGAGAAAACACAGGGCACAGTCACAAAGGCTGGGGGGAAGGGATGGAGAGGTTAAAACTTGCAGCCTTTCAGTCTTTTGCTTTGCTAGAAGAGAAGTTCTAAGGTTCAGGACCTGGATGGCTCATGCTTTTAAGCATTTGTCACAAGGGCTTGAAGAACTGCGGCTCACTAGCTGACCCATGCTAACTGAGCCCGGCGCATACCTGCTCCATACCACCAGAGAAGAACTGGTGGCACTTGGTGATGATACAGTCTATAATTAGTATCAGCTTCTTGGTTCAGATGGTTTGTTTTGCACCCGCAGTGGCTGAGCAGCACATGCAGAACTGGCGCTTCTTCAGGCAGTGCTGCTGGAGACAGGATGGCCATACACGCTGGTGCTGGAGGGCAAGGGACAGTGAGCAAATGCCCGAGGTGACAGCCATGGCATCAAATACCCCTCTGCCATACCACAAATGGCAGTTTCCAAAGACTTGTGTACTCCTAAACCACGCTGATGCCTTCTGTTAGCATTACTTTGCACTGCAAATAATTATTTTTAAACAAGGAGGCTGAAGTCCAGCATGTACAATAGCAGCTCCAACAGCTAACCAGTCACCAGAAGCTGCCTCTCTTTATGCCTCATAGGTGAGGAAAATGGTCTGTGCATTAAAGGAGGCAATGGCTGCAGTTTCAGCACAACCCCTGTGAGATGCATAAGCCAAGCATGGAAGTTGCTGCCTGGACAGGCGTCACTTAATCATCAAACTGGCCAGTCCATGCTCTGTGGTGGTGGGTCTTCCCGGTAGGATTGACACCGTATCCAGCTGAGAAGGCAGTGCGTGTAATGACCTGGTGCAGAAACCAAGCTGTGGCAGCCCTCCCTGCCCTGCACCCACCAGGCATGTCCTTGGGAAGCTAGGCACCCTGACCTCCCATCAAAAACACGCACATTTGCCACAGCAGCATCCTGATGTTAAAAAAAGAAGAAAAACAAAGCAGACAAGGCCCAAGCTTGAGAAAGACAAAGCGTCCTCTTCCTTATCCAGCAATCTTATCTGATCAGTGCTTTGGCATTTCAATTTCCAGATTACACAGCTGACACACGCTGCTCCTGCAGCGCACAGAGGAGCCACAGGCCAAGGGCTCCAAAATTGGGGCTGGAGCCAAGGTCCTTTGTGTCACTTCATATTTAGGCAATTAAACAACCGCTCCTGCAAGGAGATGGCATCGCAGGTGCCGAGCACACAGCTGCCTGTGCTCAGTGGTTTCCCCAGGCTGCTGGTCTGGATCTCACCCGCACAGCAGATCACAGCCACTGACCTGCAGAAGGTCACAACTTCACACTTTTTGAATTTCTTTCCCATGACTTTTTTAGCTATCCTTTTGCTTGGTAGGACCACAGACTTCTATCCCTTCTGTCATTTGAAACCCAGCTGCAGAATATGAGTTCTCTATGCAGCCGGAACACCTATTCCCCGGGACCAGCAGCCCTTCATTAGTGGTCTTAACACGCTGCTCTGCAAGAGCATCAGCCCCTACCTGGGCATGCTCTCCAAAGGGCTTTGCCATCTCCTGGAAGCCCTACATAATTTGACCAAGAGACCAGTTATGCTGGAGAGCCATCCAGGGGCAGAAAAGTTGCAATGCTGTGGGACAGGTTGGCCTCAATGTTCTCGCACTCCTTCCTACAGGAGCACAAAAAATGCAAGCTCTACTGACCAGGGGCAGAAGCTTTCATATGTTTGAACTTCACTTGTAGGAGTAGATTATAACTACTCCTGGGTTTAACACCTGCCTGTGAAGTGTTAACAACCCCCCAACCAAAACTCTTCATTTTCTTCTTCCTAGTTCTTATTAATCTCAGTTTTTATTAAGTCTATCATATCTCTATTACTGCTGCCTGGTGACCTTGCTAGCTCCAATGAAGGGCAAAATGATGAAGCTTTGTGACCAAGTCCACGAACACAGAAATATTTCACCTGAACCTATAGTGCCATTATCGCTCTTAAGTAGAACAAGGCTATTTAAAAAAATAAAAAATACAAGCACATATGTAGTGACCTTGCAGGGCTTGAGTGCTCTCTGAGAGTCAGGAGAAGTATATGAATCTGCAGCACCATCCATTACAGAAATCAAATCATTCCTCACCTGGCTTTGTTAACAAAATCCATGATTGTAATGGTGCTTCCACCCTGGGGATTGCCCCAGCATGGGAAGACATCTTGTTTCAATGACATGGGGAGGCTGACTGACTCTTGGTGGGACTCCAAGAGGTGGTGACAATAAGCAAAAGGATGAAGTTCAGTGCTGGGCAGCTAAGCCATGGATACACAGGGAGAACCTGGCTGGGCTTGGGCCATGATGGTAGGATGCAGATGGCCACTGCGGATAAACAGAGATACTCCTTTTGTTTCAGCCTACTCAATATATCCGGGTGAAAAAGCACACACTAAGGGAAATCTTAGTGAAAGCCCTCCTTGAGAATTTTTGTTGAACCAATGCTGTAGACACATAAGTAAAGAGAACTGGCACATGACGCATGACTGCAAATATTGCCTCTCCTCTCCTCCTCCCCCTTTCCTCTCTTGTAACTCTTCCTCAGCACTAAGGGCAGATGAGGAGGTGCTCATATCATTTTGCACAGCCTCAGATAACTGAGGCAACCCATGGAGTGGTCAGACACAACACAGGGACCAGGCGACACAGGTGCTGGATCTCCTGAAAAGACCTAGATCTGCACTGCCTGCATATGGGCAAAGCATCTCAGAATGCAAACCATGTCCAGCTACTGACTCTTTTATTTCTCTCCTAAGCCCATATTATAGAAAATGATTGGAAGCCCGTAGCGCAACCACCCAAGCATAATGCACAAGGATAACCTCTTTGCTTCTTAGGACTGAAGCCACTTGTGTGGGAACTCACAGGCTTGGGGCTCTGGGTTTCTTAACACAAAAAAGCCCCAGCACATGCTGCAGCAGCTCATTTCTCAGCAGCACGGGATGAAAACAAGGTCCTTTCCAATCCAGACCATACTATGATTCTGTGATAAACTGGACAACAGGGTAGGACGCTCCACACAGTGACCTGCTCTCATGCAAGCAGCTCTTCCCTGCAGAGAGGGGAATGCTCAGCTGTCTTGGACTGCACACACAGAAAATACACCACAAAATGCTGGCCAATGCCCAATGTTGCCAGGCTCCCCTGCCACCAAGCTTTAGCAGGTAAAGCCTCCACCCATCAGGGCACATCCTGTCCTGGAGCTTGTGGTCCATCAGGCAATGTTTGAGCCAAAACTGATTTGCAGAGAGCGTGCACCTTCCGTGACCTGGCTTGGGCTCAGTCACACACTTGCTGCTTGCCCTTAAAAACCCCACACCTCCCTTTAGTGCTGTGGTACTTCACAACTACTTGCAAGTACTTGGCATGGGTGGAGAACCCTGGGTGAGGTGTTCTGGAGGCAGAGAAGGTTTTGATGAAGCTTGGACCAGACCAAAAGAGAACATCGGCAATTTTGATTAAGTTAAAAACTGGAGAATCAAACTCATTATTAATATAGCTTTAAGCCACTGCGTGTTGTAAAGGTGCTTTCTAAACCTGTCACTGCAATTTATCATGCTAGCAGTGTAATAAAATACAGCTATAAAATTTTGGATTAAATGTTCAAGGTCAATGGTCGACTTTGAACTTCCCAATATCTTCCTTGCTGCTTTAGCAGATGCTCCGTTAAGCAGTTACAAGCTCTGGGAGAAAGTTTCTTTGGAGAAAAGACTCAGTTGTGGAGCATGTCCACAATTAAATCTTCAGACGTTTCATCTAATTACAAAACAATAAATAACAAGAGTAATAAACACTGTCTGGCTTCAGGATAAGGCTTTTACTTCAGAAATGCTTCATTTTTCTTGTATGGGCAAAGGCGGGTCTCAGCTAATGTCTTTGCAAAACAGACAGAAGGTGATTCCCTAATTTTAATAGAAATCTGCGTGTGTAAGAAGAGCACCCTGGAGATTTTTGGGGGAATATTACAGCAGCATATAGCAAGACTGAGACCAAGATTCCACTGCACTAGATACTGAATAAAAATAAAGTATGGTCCTTATGCAACTTAGCTTTTTATGTATTAAAGGGCAACAGAAGCAGCACATATTTACATCGGCAAACTGTGTAGAAACATGCACAAGGCTTAGCTGCAAAGCAGTTGCAAAAGAAAGAGTGAGATTCTTCCAAATGAGGGGAAAAAAAAAAAAGGTCAGATTCCTGCTCGAGCCCCAGATATTCAAGTTTATCAGCTGAAATGAGTCTGTCAGGATCTGATCTCTGAGTTTCACTCAGATTACTTCTGTTGTTTCACTGCAATGATGAAAGGAACAGTTTGGCCACACCGTCATCATTAAAAAAAAAACCAAACAAAAAAAACCCTGAAAATGCAGATCCTGTCCTAGGTATTACATTATTCTCTCTGTTCTGGCACACATGCCAGAAAGCTGGCTCATTGTTCAGGCTGTAACAGTAGGCTATAATAAAAGACATTACTTCTTCCCACGATCCTTACCTCTTTTATAGCCCTAGAGAAGACCATAACAGCTATAAGAACATTGTTGCTATTAATGCTATTAGTGGCATCAGTATTTCTTATTTTTTAAATGTTTGGCTGCTTCCCCTTATGCTGAATAGGACAACTAAATTACTAGCAAATTAATATTGCTTATCTTTTCTTTCGTGGGAGCGTAGCTGCCTCCTGCTTTCTCTGGGTAATGGTTATCTCTGGGGACTCACCTATGGCCTATCTTGAAAGGTCTCACCCTTGAAAACAGAAGGGCAGCTCAGTTTGGTATGGTGAACATGACATGGGCACACAGCACAAGTCAGGAGGCGTGAAGGCCAAAGGCAATGTTTGTTTCTGCAATGATATTATTCAAGATTGTCTTCCTGAAAAAAACTCTTGTACATAAGGCAAGACCTTGGGAACCTTGGTCTTGTGTTAGCGTAGAAAAGTCCAAGAAGGCAGTCTGCAAAAGGGAACCCTGTCAAGGGCACACAGCAGCACAACGGGTGCCCTATGATGCTCCACATTTTGACAATGTTGGCATGTTCTCGTCACCCCCAGCACGTGACACCTGGGAGCTGAGGTACAGCTGAAAGCAGCTTTAGGGAAGGATGATCTGCTCCATCACTTGATATGTTCAACATCAGGTTGGCTATGGCTTTGAGCAACCTGGTCTAGTGGGAGGTGTCCCTGTCCATGGCAGGGGGGTTGGAACTATGTGACCTTTAAGGTCCCTTCCAACACAAACCATTGTATGATTACATCTCCCCTGGTTCATTATGGACAGATCCTGGTTCCTTTTTTTACCATCCGCCATAGACTATGCTCTGTAATACTTTTCTCATTTGGAGTAAGGAATGAGCTCTTCACCCGTGACAAAAAAAAAAAAGAGTAGAAACATGGCAAAACAGAAATACTTTATCAGAGTGATAGGGTTTTACCCTGCAGAATTTAGTCAGAGAAAAGCAATGTTCCCTGTGCTCCTCACTCACAAACCTCCCAGTTTTCCCTCTTCAACTGGAAATGTGGAATTGCTGAACATGAACATTGGCAAGAACTACAAGTACCATATCATAAAGTCCAGGCTATCCACTTTACTGCACACTAATCTGTTTTACTACTTGTATTATACTGGCAGAATTGTTTTCTGCAACCTAGTTCAGATTAAGAAACTGGAGGATAAGACACATTAAAACTTCTGCAATATATATTGCCAGAGCTTCAGCTGGTGTAAAACAGCTTCCATGGGGAATTAAGCAAAAAGTGAAGGGCAGAAACGGTGTTGGCTGCTGATTTTTCAGTGTTAGTCTGAAAAACAGGCACTGCTCTGGTGCTACAAGACAAAGCCTCAGGTGGTCACTGTAAATCTGCATCCATGCTGTCAAAGTCAACAGAGCTACTCCGGTGGAGATTTGGGTTAGTTCATGTGAGCATTTTCAGAAAATACACTCCCATTTGCATTATTTACGAAGTGCAAACATAAGCTTTGTCACACAGTAAGCAGCACTGCCTAAAAACAAGTCCCCACACCAAACGAGTATGCCAAGGAAACAAGAGACTGTTTCCTGAGGATATTTGCAAACAAAAGCTGTTGTCAGTGAGAGCATCAGGCCCTTCGTGCCAAGGTGCCGGGTGGCATGTCTACCCTGAGATGCCAGGGATGGAGGGAGCTGAGCTGAGCCAGCCAGCCGGGTCAGTCCTCATGGGGCCCATGATGGCTTGGATGCCAGCCTTGCTGCTCTGAGTCCTGGCTCCGAGAGCCCCAGCACAGCTTGGACGTGGCCAAACACCAGGGAGGGGACAGCAACGTTACAGCCTTTCCCTGAAGCCAACTGAGCAAACAGTGGAGCCTGTGCACTCCTGAGGAAAGCTTTTGATCTCTGTGGCCACCTTCCAAATCATGGCCATTTACTGCTGCTGGAGTG
The DNA here is from genome assembly GCA_033124195.1 of Coracias cyanogaster. Taxonomy (NCBI): domain Eukaryota; kingdom Metazoa; phylum Chordata; class Aves; order Coraciiformes; family Coraciidae; genus Coracias; species Coracias cyanogaster. Next base: position 5,297 of record JAVSBS010023541.1, on the reverse strand, counting down.
GGGAAAGGTGTGGAGGTGAGCCAAGTCTGGGTCTTTCCTTTCGTGGCTGTGATACCCACACCTGACAGCAGCGAGTGCACCACTTGGCCCCTCCAGCCCCCCAGGACACAGGGCCTGACACCTTGCATAGGAGATGCTCAGTGTACCCAACGTGATTCCTGTGTGGCAGAGCCCACCCACCCCAGCACCTCCACCCAGGCTGTGACAGTTCTGCCTCACCACTGATTTGGGAAAGGAAGGAGAGGAATGGACAAGCCATAGCAATAATTACCTGGTTAGTAACTCTACTAGTTACTCAGAACCATGTTGAAAGCTTCCTTTGGCATTTTTAGAATTTCTTTTTTTCAAAAAAAAATTGCAAAAATCCAGTGTTAAACTACTTTCTAGATTTTCAGCAAAGTAAATCAGGCTTTGGTGCATGGGCACCCTAACAGCTCTAACAGAGCACAGCAACAGAGCAAGACTTTGGCAGCTCACAGGAACCAGTGCCCCGCTCCTCTAATGAGAATTTCCAAACCACTGAAGTAGTTCAGAAGTCAAACTCGCTCTGGCATTAAATGCCCAGTCAATCAAATTAGATGTGTTAAATACGCTCCTGGGCACATGTGTTTCATTTGCTCCATGTTCTGCAAACTCCCACCACGGCCCTGTCTACAGCCACTGCACAACTTGGTGTCACAGCCTGGATTGCTGCAGAGAGAGGGATGATCAAACAAGCATAAATCTCATTCAGAAGCAGAGCACAGGAGGGGAGGACATTAAATGGACATAAATCTGAGCAACTGCAAGTAAATGGAGAAGGTACAAAGGTACAATCACCTGCAATTAAGCCTAACAGTGCCCAGTTGTGTCATCCCCCATACTACCATATAATAGCATAAGGGAGGGTACAGTTAAAGGTCCCTGCAAAAAGGTAGGAGATGCTCAGTTAATTGGGATAATAGGCTACTACAACATCCCAGGCACAGAGCATGTGGCACTGGCTTGAACACTTGGAGATAAAGAGAAGAAAGAGGGTTGGAAATTCTGCCGCTGGGAGAAGGCAGAGGTGATCACAGCAGCATTTCATTGGCTCCAACCCCAACTATCAGCTGTGATCTGCACCCCGAGAGGCTCAAGCCCCCCATTTACACCCCTTTGAGCAACTTTTCTTTCATACCAACAGGTGGGAGGATACATTTTTATTGAAAGACAATAAAACATCTTGCCAGCAGAGCTGGCAACAACCCACAGAGGCAGCCAGGGACCCCCAGCCTACCGGTAACTACTTTGGCCCATTTATTGCAGCCTTATGTGACAGGCGATGGGATTATCACTTCAGCACATGGCAGTTTGTGGAAGGGACATGATATTCGGGTCCATTCCATCAAGGTCTCCCCTAACCTTATGGGAGAGCAGGGTTTCCTACTGCTTCACTGTGGATGATGGTGGTTGAAATTGTAAGAACAGCATCATGGTGCCTTGAGCCCCAGCTAACATCTACCCAAAACTGAGTGCAATGGAAGAAGCAGCATTTCCCCAGGAAGAAGGCTTGCACCATCTGATGCCCTGAGCTACTGAGAAGACATAGAGAAATGTGTTAGGGGGACAGATATCAGGGAGAGCAGTGGTGCCTGCTCTCCAGGGGACACATTTAGCACACTCCCCTATATTAAAATCCCAACTGCAGCCTTCCCAACAAGTGATGTCGTAATTTTAGTACCAGACCACAAAATGTAGAGCAGCCTCCACTCACTTGCATACTTTTGGTACCAAATACCAGCCTCTTTGACTTCCAAACTAAGCACTTTCCTAGACACTCATCTGTAGGCAACTGAACACACTAAAGGTGTGGGCTGCCTAATTTTCCTTTTGTTCCCACTTGACTGCTTCAGAGACATTCCACATCATTTACCCAAGTGCTTTAAAACAGCATTTAAGTAGCATCTAAATGACAAGTGGTCCTGCCTCCCCACAGCAGTGGTTCCCTCCCACACCACAACCCACTTGCTCAGCCCATACAGAGCCCAGCTGTTTCCTTTTTTTACTGCATATTTGTACTGCTGGAACTGAGGCAAAAGTTCTTTTCTCTGCATTTAATAACAAACCCCAGTGGAAAACTACCCCATAACCACAGCACTCCCTGGGTCTCAGGCTCAGCATCCCGTCAGGAAAGCCACAGGGGTGGCCTGGGACAATAGCACCGGCTTAAGCGAAGGATTTCTTTTTCTAAATTCCTGCTTGGGTTTTGCCCTCGAAGTGCTCCATTTGTGGGTTCTCACGTAGGAACTCAGCCCTTGCAGAGCTACCTCTGTGGGACTGAGCCTTTGCAGCGGGTTACAATACAGTGGATTATGACAGGCTAATTCAAGTATCGCTTCCATTTTACAAACCTTTACAAAGCTTCTTTACTCCCATTACCAGCTGTGCTCTCCGAAAAGCACTATAGTGCATTATTAAGGAAAAAAAAAATCCCTTTTTGAAAAAAAAGAATATTTTCAGAACTGCTTTAATAGCCTGGATAAATATTGACGTTTCCTGCAATTACACAGCATTGTTCCTGTCTACCTCCTGTTGCAGATTTACTCAAAGGCAACCCAAGTTTTTCATCGAGTTATGGAAGTGATATCAAAATCATAAAAGAAAAGCAACGCTTTATACACTGCTTTGCAACGGACAAGAATGATTGACTGGGGCGATTTCTCGGCTGTAATTGTAAGCTGCCACAATAAACAAGCAGCTGTTTTATTTATTGCTCTACTCCACACTCACCTTTGGCTGGAACCCAGACCCAGCTATTTCTCACCAGCCTATTCTCAGGGTTTTTACACTGATGCCCACAGAAAGCTTTTGTAAGTAATCTGATTTCGAGGTATGGGACCATCACTGTTACCCTCGGCAAGGCACCAGGTCCAGGCCATGCTGGTACTTCACAGGCTCTCAGGTGCAAAGTTACTTGTGTCAAAGCAGGCCAGGAGGATGCCAGTGTCTCTTTGAAACAGCCCACCCATCCCCACAACACTTGGATACAAGGAGCAGGGCTGGTGCTGCCTGCCCTTGGGGGATAGAGTGCTGGGTGACAGGGCCACGGCCACATTTTGTTTGTGGTGCTGGAGAAATCCCCTGACACAGCCCATGGCTGGCAGCGCGGCCGGGGAAGGGGCTGCAGCAATGGGACCCACCACAGCTCAGCCTCTGGTGCACAGAGGACACTACATCCCTTCCTAGAGGCTTCTGCACCCATATGAGTGAAATGAGAGCTACTTTGAAAAGCAGCAAAGGTGCTGCACACCCAGCTGGAAATAAAGGGGATGTCAGCACCAAACTGGTCACATTTACAGAGGCATCTGGAGTCTCCCACGGGCCCAGAAAGGCACCCAAAGGGCTCAAAAGATGCCCGCACCCACTAAACACAGTGACAAATGTGGAAGGCACTAGGTCTGTTTGAAAATCCTAAACACCAATTTACCTCACAAAAACCCGCCCCTTAGCCCCTTTAGGCTCCACATACAACTTGTTTCCTTAAACAACATGGGAAACACAATCAGAAGATAGACCTGTTGACCGTGCAGGTGGACGCTGCTGCCTCCCCCGCGCTAGCCCGGAGCGGAGATTTCTGGCTTATTTCTGCTACTTCCAACCACACATGGAGCCACCGAGGCTGGTGCAGGTTTACTCACCCGCACCGTACGTCGTGGCCAACATGATGGAGGCGACCCACGCCACCTCGCTATAGGACGTGCCAAAGAAATCCTGGATTTCTTTGAAGAAGATGGCCAAGCCTTTGGGGAAGGCGTAGGCGAAGCCGATAGAAATGAAAGCCCCGAAGACCACCACCCAGCCCCATCCGCCATCGGGCGGGCCGGGGGCTCGCCCCGCCGTCGCAGGGGTTGGTGGCATGGCCGGGCTGTGCGAGCGGCTGCCCGGCGCTCCTCGGGAAGCCCTGAAACACAGAGTGCAAAGGCGCAGAGTCAGACGCTGCTCCCCCCGGACCCACCCTCGTCCCCCACCACCACCCCCCCCCCCCCCATCACCGTCTGCGGTGACAAAGTGCAAAGGTGCGGAGTCAGCCCCGGGGCTGCTGCTCCCCCCGACCCCCCCCGGCTGCAGCGACAGCATCGCCCCAACGCGGCTTCAACCTCTTCACTGATGGCCAGTACCTTTATAACTTTCTTTTAAATAAATAAATCCATTGGAGCGTCCCACTCCTGCCGGTTTATGCCGCAATTTAGACTATAAACTATATGCCAAGACTATACATTACCAAATAAATTACCCCCCCTCCCCGGGCAGCACCCACCTCCGGCAGCGCGGAGCCGGCGCGGTCACCGACCCCCCCGACCCGGGCCGGGGCGGGGGAACCGCCCGCACCGCCCCACGCTGGGCCGGCCCGCCCCGGCACACGGCACTCGGAGCAAACCCCCTCCGGGCTTCACCGGCCGTCCTGCTTTTCCCTTTTTCTCCCTTGTTTTAACTTGCCACCTCCCCGCCCCCGCCCCGCCGATGCGCTGGAGGGGGGGCAGCGGCAGCAGCCAGCCGCACCGCGGGCCTTCATTAGACCGTCCTCAGGTATTTAAATAGAAATTATTTTCATCCCGATGTGTTTCCACCAGCATCAGGGCTCTGTTCTTCTCAGAGAGTTGCGGGCTGCTCTCCTGTCCCCGCATCGCTGCAGGCTCGGGCAGTTGTCCACCCACTGTTTGTGTTTGTCAGTTCGCTGTAATGTTCTAGTTTTGATGTTGAAGGCTGTTTTGGGAAACATCAGGAGTGTTTGCTCTTGCTACAAAGTCACGAGTTTTCTACCAGAGGCAGAAGCTTATGCTCATAGAATCATAGAATTGTCAGGGTTGGAAGGGAACTCAAAGATCATCTAGTTCCAAGCGCGCTGCCACGGGCAGGGACACCTCCCACTAGTTGAGGTTGCTCAGAGCCCTAACCAGCCTGGCCTTAAAAATTTCCAGGGATGGGACTTCCACCACCTCTCTGGGCACCCTGTTGCCGTGTCTCACCACCCTCACAGTGAAGAACTTCTTAATAACGTCTAATCTGAATCTACCCACCTCTAGTTTTGGTCCATTCCCCCTCGTCCTGCCACTGTCCGACTTCCTAAAAGTTCCTCACCAGCCTTCTTGTAGGCCCCCTAAGATACTGGAAGGCCACAATAAGGTCTCCTCAGAGCCTTCTCTTCTCCAGACTGAATAACCCCAACTCTCTTGGTCTGTCTTCATAGGAGAGGTGCTCCAGCCCTCTGATCATCCTCATGGCCCTGCTTTGGACACATTCCAGCACAACCATATCTTTCTTGTAACAGGGGCTCC
>JAVSBS010023540.1:46742-68588 GCA_033124195.1 Coracias cyanogaster | reverse complement strand
GCACCTAAAAGGTCTTTGCCATTCTTGGGGTGTTTCTGTCATTCAGCACCTTTCAGAACATAATCTTGAGGTTGAAGAAGGTAAGTTCTCCCAACAGCACCTTCTGTCTAGTCCTACATTTATTTTTAGGATGTGTTTAACCTGATCTGGGCTTGATTTTTCTGGTGGAAGATTTAAATGGGAATGCTGAAGCAAAAGACCATGATTTTGTATTCTGTTATTAATCTGTTGAAGTGAAGAATGGGTTTTTTTCCAGAGGCGTATACGAAAAGCCTCCATTAGGGAACATCTGTTTCCAGCCCACAATATTAGAGTACAATTTTGGAAGTTCAGCCTAATTTTCATGATGCTGCTTTGGTTTAGTTCCTGCAGCATTCATTATTGCTCTTAAGATAATTAAAAGTTTATTTGAGCTCCGTATTGTAATTTTAATATGAGCAAGCATTAAAGACCTCATAAGTGTTACTATCCACTCTGGAAATAAATCTGCAAGAGGTACTGAGGAAACTAAAGAAACCACCTTCTATCAAACATAAAAGTACACACAGCAACATGAAACTTGGGAGGCAAAGGTCATGTCTTTTGTTAAGAGCCCTGCAGGGTAGCTAACTGTCACAAATTCTTTGAGTTCTGTAGCTTTTGTTTAAAATCTGGTTTGTTTAGTCAAGGCCAGTTTCAGCAGAAGCCTAGCCTGGACCTCTGGCACTGTGTATTTCTTCTTGCTTGAGATTCGCATTTACTGGATGAGCCTTTTTATTATCCTGCATGCCATAGGAAGGTGGGGGAGGATCTGTTCACAAGGGTTTGTAGCGACAGGATGAGGGGTAATGGTTTTAAGCTAGAAAAGGGTAGATTTAGGTTAGACATTAGGAAAAAGTTCTTTAATATGAGAGTAGTGTATCACTGGAACAGATTGCCCAGAGAGGTGGTGGAGGCCCCATTCCTGGAGACATTCAAGGTCAGGCTTGGTGGGGCTCTGAGCAACATGACCTAGTGAGAGATGTCCCTGCTTGCTGTAGGGGGGTTGGACTAGATGACCTCTAGAGGTCCCTTCCAATGCAATATGTTCTATGATTCTATGAAAACGACCTGAGACTAGAGTATGGTCTCTGATTATTATAACTAGTATTCCTGGTATAACTGGCATTTCTACTTCTCTTTCTATATTTCTAAATAGTATTTATTTGACCATTGAAACTAATGAAGCCTGCATTCTAGTATGTCTTTCCTGTCATCTGGACACTGAAAAGGCTTAGGAGCTCAAGGATCTTTCCTCTACCCTATCATGTCTTAAGCTCTTTGAAACCTCTACCTCTCTGAATTTTGACCAAGATAGAAGATATTCTAACTGAAGTACAAGTTTGGTTTACATTTGAAAGAGGAATCATAGAGCCCATATTTAAATTATCTATCCTGTCTATGTAAGATAACACTAGAGGATGAATCTAGTTAGAGTCCCTGTGTATTTTGGTAAGGCATCAGACTTATGTGGAAATTATTGGGTATTCATGCAGCTGACTAGAATTATGAAAATGTTACAAGGCCAGTATAAAAATCTTACCAGAAGTGTGATGACTTTCTTGCCTATGTAGTGGAATAAACTAATTACTGTGACTTGGATATGGATATCAGAAAAAGACACTACAGAATCTTTTTAGCTCATCCATAAGAAATCTTAAGTATATGTAATAAATCTTAAATAGGTACGTAGAAAATAACAGGAGAATGTACCCATGACTACGTAGAATATTATTAATTTCAGTTTCACTAGTTTGATTTTATTGGATTGGAAGAAATAAAGTAAAATATTTTAGAGTTGTATTTGAGAGAACATGAAGAGCAAGTCGTGTTAGAATTGCAGTCCCACTCTTTCTGCATCTCCTTATAAGCATGGGCATTAAACATCAAAGACATTGGGAAGCTTTCTGCCTTAGGATGAAGATGTCAGGGGAGATTGCCATGTGTTAAATACACCTTATGTATGGTAACTGGAAGATTTTACAGTATGAATGCAACAGTAAGACTTTGCCTTAAAGAGTAAAGTCAAATCTTCAACCAAATCTTTGATGATGAATAACGAATAGAACATTATCAGTAAAGGTTTGCTATTTTAGGGTGTCTTTTATGACAAAATCTCTAATAAATAAAAGGAAGATGTTTTCTGTGTTTCAAAGGAGAATAAAATTTAGATTTCAGAAGGTTACTGCTCTACCAACTGGAAACTCCTCTTACACTTTTAAGAAGGGAACTCTCCTTTCTCCATTTGCTATCTAATTCTGCCAACCTTATATGGAAAGAATACAAGTTTAATATGTGCAGACTAGATGAACTCAAATAAGATTACAAGTGTGTAAATGTGGTGTTTTGCTTAATGAAAGGTGTTTAAAATAGTCTATTTGTGGTTTTGCATTGGTTCATAGCATTTTAAAGAAACAAAGCTTTTCCTGAGCAAAACTCAGACTGATTTGAAGCAAACCAGAAAAGCTTAAGTATCCATAAATTATTCTGCATTCAGAATCAAGGGAAGTAAGGGGAAGCTTTGTTGCTAGGAGACTGTGGCTAGGAGGTATCAGGAGAGTTTGCTTTATTTTATAGATTAGAATCTGTAATCAAAATACTTAGCAGGTAATAAAATAGCTATATGTATGTGTTCACTGCAGACCAAGTGAAGTATGAGACAAGACTTAGAAAGCTTATGAAAAGTGCAAATCTTCAAAAATAGTTCAGCTATCATGACATACTGGCCTGATAAAAGGAGCTCATTATTTGCTTGCTTACAATTAGGGCAGAAAATCGGTTGGGATATAAATTAAGGAATAAATATTAATGAATATGTCAAGAAGGGACTGTGATTTAATTTATTTCTCATATTTACACAGTGACAATTTGTAGGTCTTTAAAACTTTTTAAATGAATAGCTGTAAAACATGTTACAGCTACAGAGCAAGCAAGCTTATTGCAGAGAAGAGATGAAATTACTTTCAATGGTAGCTCAAATTTGCCCAGTAATTTCAAATAAAAGAAAGAAGTTTAGAATGGTATGAAGCTTTTCATACCTACAATTTAAAATGAATGGTTTTCTGACAATTTTATAAAGTTTTTGTTTTGTAGATTTAAACTAAAAGTGATTTAAAATATAAATAAAAATCAATTGATAATTAAATATTTAATTTTATCTTAATTTTTTATTTCAGCTCAAGGTTTTGAGGTTTTTTTTGAGTGGAAAAAAGGTGTTATTTTAGTTAAAACATCTCAGTTCTTCTACTTCTGTGTGTGACTGAGTCAAGGGACAAGTAGAGTTTTCATGGGATACATGGATGAACCATAGCATTAAAAAAAATTAAATTATATTTTCCTTAGTTTGGTGGCTGTGAAACATTTCTTGCTGGTGTTCATGTCACTGCATGACAGGAATTTTCAGATATCCAGAACTACTGAATATGTGTGGAAACCCTGGATACAGACCATAAGTAATTAATGATGTTTAAAACTGAAATATTTTGAATTATTAAAATATGATCAAAATAATTTCATGTAATATTGGGGTTTAAAAAAAATGTATTGCTTCTCAAATGTTAGAACAAATATTTTGCCTAATTGTAATTGTCTGGTATTTTTTCACTCCTACTTCATTCTCACTTTCTGTCTGACATTTCAGGTCTTTCATTGGGTGTTATCACAGAGATGTTTGTTACAAAGAAGATACTATCAGAAAAGTTGTTAGTATATGAAAGCATCCATTGGAGCAAAATAAAAACTCACTATGGCATATGACTTCCCTCATGTAGTCATCCTAAAGCATCAGGGTGGTTACTCATATTTTCTGGTGGGAGGACACCCTTCTGCAATTTTTATTTAGTGCCAAGACAGTCTGTTCAACACAAGCCAGTCAGCTACAGTTAGGCCCCCTCATGTAAGAGTCACTTAGAGGTTTTAACTTTGCAGTGTCAAGCCCTTGTTCACAGCAAGCCTGATGATTTTTCAGCACCACATGGTAGCTCATTTTCAGTTGTGTTGTTGTACAGGGTGAAATTGTACCTTTTACCTGCTTCTTAATTTGTATGTTATTTACCTGTCCACCTTTTGGAAAATACTTAGAGGTTCTCATTAGGTTGGATAACTGTGCTCGGTTGAGCCTAATGTGACTTACATGTAGCATTCTTTAATCCTTTTCTGTCCATTATTATTATTTTTCACATGTTAGTGAATATGCAGGATCAGATTTCACAAAACAAATACTAACAAGAAATTAAATCCTCTGCATAGTGAAATCCAGGGAGATCTACATGTTCAAATCCACTTTGGCCACACGAGAGCTAAACCATTCTATGATGTCCTCACCCTCCTGCTACCTGAAAGTATTCATTTTAAAAAAAATTATGCAAAGTCTAAAATCACTCAGGTGCTTTGTATTTCTTTACAGTAGCAGCAGCACTGCAAATTGCAGTATCTGCATTCTAGAGGAGGATTAAATAATGAAAAATTTTAAGGCAGGTTTTTAGCTGATGAAATTGGCAAAATGAAATGACTCTTAATGTTATGAATTTTTTGAGTGAAGTTTCATATATTCAAGCATATCTTGACATTGAGATGCTCTGACAACTTTCAGATGTATGTGCTATTAAAGAGAAACTATGTTACTGTCAGCTAAAAAAAAAAGAAACTCCTGTTGGGGTCAAGAAAATATTTAATTAAAATTAATTACCGATTTTTTTCTTAATGTAGGTATGTCCATACCAATGTAGTGGTTGCACTGTTCCATTTGTATACAAAATGAGAGATAACCTTATCTTGGGAACATATGGTCTACACAGTCTTAAAAAGCAAATGACTCTAAGTAGAAGAGATAATTATACTCAGTTTAATTGCAGAAACTAAGGCACAAATACATAAGTGGCAGGACTCATGGGAACAGTTGGAGCTGTCCATGGTGTATGTTATCTAGATGTATGCCAGTGACTTCAGCGTCCCTTTTAAATCAGGATTCAACACCAGGCACTTTCAAGCTATAATACTCCTCAATATCAGCTAAATATCTAAAGAACAGATAAATCACACCCCAAAAATGTCTTTTTCTCCTCACTAACTACAAAGGCAGCTTAATGTCTTTATCTCTGTTAACAACTGTGCTACTGCATAGCTAGGTTTAGTCCAATGAATTGCATCTGAATTACTAAATCCACACAGCAAAGCTGTGACAGACTTGCAGACTGAATCAAGGTCTCTGGAAATCCCTATCAGCTTCCTATCAAACCTGTCTTTTCCTTTGCAAATGATTCTTGATCATCTCAGAGGCAAATTTGGATGCAGTGTGAATTCCTGTGAATTTCACCTTTCAAAACTCACTTAAAGATTCTTACAATTTGTACTAACTTATTAGGAACTTATGGAGACTCAAATTTAATTTTGGTCTTCATCAATACGTACCTACCAAAGCGCAGGTCACCTTTCCTAAGAAAAACAAAAAAAACATGCTTTTCTAGATATAAATGTTTAATTTATTATGTTTGGTAAAAATATTTCATGCTCTCTGCTCAATGTTGTTGGACACTTAAATGTATGTATACTACATATATGTGCTGTAATATGAGTTTTTCAGAAATTACTACTAGACATACATCTGCAAGACAGTTTGCTTTCAAAAGTATTTACCTGAGACAGCACACTGAATTAAATCATATGTATGCAAGACAAAACTTCCTGTCATTTCCATTTTCCATTAACTCTGGTGGGAACTGTAGCATTTTGGTAAAGAATTAGTCCCACTGACTGTGTAGACTTATACCAAGAGTGGGTTTTGGGTCTCAATGGAATGTAACACTCACCAGAAATCTTTCTGTCTTAGTCATGAAAGCATTATGTTGTGATCAGCAGATAAAGCCCGCCTGTAATAGACAAGTCAATCTCAAACTGTTCAGTGTTACTGTCATACATATGCATTTTGAGCCTGCACAAGAATAAGTGCAATAGCAAGAATACCTACCTTATATAATTTTTTTTTCTTTCTGAGCAGCGTGACATAGAGCCCACCAAGCAATCTGATACCTTTATTACTTAGCAGGAACTTAAAAACTTCACTAATTCTCTTCAGTCATTTTCAGGGAGAGATCGTGCTAGAGCAATTACAAGTCTATAGGAGTGAATTTACTTCACTACTTGCAATGAACCTTTATGTCAAGAAAGTTTTGTCAGGTAGTCTGAAGTAATGTTATTACAAAGAATGAAGGTTTTCAGATGAATGACTAAAGGTGACATCAAAATGTCATGTCTGCAATTAACTATCTGAAAAGTTAATGCATCTGCATCAAAACAGAACTAATACCTGATACTAAACTCATACAAAATCTGAACTAATACCAAAACCAACTGGCTTAAACTGCAGGTTTTTGACAATAAGTGCTTGTTGCAATGCTTATGTTCAGAATCTAATAAGCCTACCACTGTTGCGTGGTATTCAGAAATACATAAAACATAAGCAACTTTTTGATCTAACTTGTGTCTCAAAAGTGATTTGCTAGTTGATGTGTCTGATTATTTTATAATTGCCTTATTTAAAAATTCTCTAAAAAATAATTGCTTTGAGCAAGTTCCCTGCAGGAAAATGCTTCCTTGAGCTGTGTAGATGTAAATCCAGAGCAAATCAACAGACTTCAGCTTTGTAGCTACTTCAGATTTTGTGATTTACTGTATATTAATTAATTAGCATATTCAAACAATGTGTTGTGAGGTTTTTTTAACATCCAGATCTTTCCTCCTTCCTCCGTCCCAAAGAACTGAAAAAAGCCATAATAGTGATTCTTCCCTTAAAAGAAAGTGTTGGATTCAATATGAAAAATTTCAGTATCACAGAATGGTCAAGGTTGGAAGAAGCTTCTGGAGATCATCTTGTCCAATCCTCTTTCTCAAGGTTTTTAAGGTTATTGACAAAATAGTTGGTTTTTTCTATGTGTTTTATGGACCTATGAAAATTCATCCATATGTCACTCAGAGCCTGTGTTCCCCAGTGAAAATCATTGCTCTAAATACTTCTGTGTCTAAACAGTTCCCAGTGTTTTTTGTAACAAACACAGCCATGTGTTTATTATTCCTTCCCCATAGCCCGAGCCAGGTATACATGAGCCATCTGGTGTTCAAGACCAGGTTGGATGGGGCCTTGAGCAACCTGGTCTAGTGGGAGGTGTCCCTCCCCACGGCAGGGGGGTTGGAACTAGATGATCTTTAAGGTCCCTCCCAATCCAAACCTTTCTATGATTGTATGACCTCTGATGGAAAAACTATGCAGTTTACCTACCTTAGGATGTAAAATTTGTAAGGTTATTGTTAAAACTGATAAAACCTACCGACAACTGATTAGATAATGCCTATAGTTTTACATCAAACAAAGCTACATGATTTTCCTGCCAGACTAGAATCTAATTCAACTGACTCTAAACGCTAACAAATCAAGTTTGTTCCTATCAGTGAAAGGCAGAGTGTACATAGCAAGAGAGGCTTTCTTACTTTCTGACTAGAGTTAACTTGCTCAGAGAAGGATTGTTTTTGTTTGTTTCTTCATTTTCTTATTTGAGTAGGTAAGCATAAGAATAACTGAATTTGATCTAAAAAAAAAAAAAAAAGAAAAAGAAAGAAAAAAATACTCAACTCCACCTATGGATCATACCACAAAGTATCCCTAAAAAATTTACCAGTACTATTACTGTAACTGGATTAACTGAGAGCAGCTTGGAGATTGCTGAAAAAACACAGATGATTGCAACAGGCCCTCAGAACACAAGATTATAAGGCCTTGAAGATAGAAGCACAGAATGATTCCGAAAGCTGCAGAGCTCAAAGGCAAATCACAAATGATTGAGCTCTCACTGATCATTAAAGGAATGCAACCTGGAGACTGGATAAAACTGGATTTAGGGATAATCAATGGAAAAAGAACAAGTTAAGGGTGATTTTCACAAAAATATAAAAATGACCCCAAGCAAACTCAAGAGCTAAGATGAAGAAAACCTCAAAAGCACACTCCCTCAAAGAGTTAGGTAAGAACTTGGGTCACAGATGGCTCATCCCCCATTTACTTCTTGAGTAAAATCTCTTATCAGGTCGATGATCTAATGAGGAAGTAAAAGGGTGAGCACAGTATCAGAGAAAGAGAAGATAGCAGGAAGTTTGTATCATTTGGGGCTAAATTGTTATTGAGAAAAAAATGTGAAAATCAGATAATTTAAATGGTGAGATTTACTGTCATTACATCTGGACACATCATTATTTGATAAGACTGTTTGGATATGAATTAAACTAACAATAAATTCTTGTCTTCCTTTCTAAGGTTTATTATTGTAGCCCACAAAAAATTGTATTAAGTGTTTGGCCTGGTACCCTACCCTTGAGGACTGACTGTTAAACGTGAATGCAGAAATTAATGGAGAATATAAGTGGTCTAGGCTTTATTTGGATGAAACAGCTGGTGGAGAATGTGGGCATCTTCAGCTGTTAAAGTCTGGATGACAATCAGAAGATCTGGAAGAACCCCTCTTTGGCCCAGGGTTATTCAAGTACTTCACTAGAAGCAAACACAAAAATGTAAGAAAATTTGCAGATGGGTGAAACTCATGGTGGTTGACAGAAAAAGAATAATAATGTTTAAAACTTGGTTTCTGTGAGCTCCTTGATGTGTTTGTCTCATTTCAAGCCAAATATAAGCCCATATGCCTAGGAACCAGGAACCACTGGTGGCTGAGGTAATAGCTGGCATAGAAGGAGAAGGTTAGGTACAGAATGACTAGACCAATTACTGGACCATGCAAACTGATTAAGACAATACTTCAACAATCCTATTGTAGGAGTTCAGAATAGAGATGGAAAAAGATCTGAAACTTTTGAAATCTTTGAAGGACTAGACAACTCTCTCCATTTAATTTATCAAAGAAGAGATTTAGTGATCATGAAATGATGACAGCAATACTGGGAAAAGGATTCTGACAGCTAAGAGCCATCTGATACAGCAAAGGCACACTGACATCCAAAGGCTGACAGAGAACACTAGGTAAATTCAGTCCAGAAATCAACCACATCTATGAAACAATCAGTATGATTAACTGCTAGAACTACTAAAAGGGGTTCAGACAGAGCATCTGCCACTAAAGTTTAATCTAAAGCTGTTTGTCATTTTAGAAGAGCTGTAGCTCATCCAGAGTTCAGTAATTACTGGTTAAAAAGTTATAGTCTGTGCAATGTAGAAGATTAGAATAGATTATCATAATAGCCCCCTTTGTCCTTAAACCCTGTATTTTATCAGATTTTTCATTATCTGGGATCAGTGTGTTAATAGACTTGATTTCTATGTGCCTCGATTCCAAGGCCTTTGGTCCCTATTGTAAATTTTCATGAGAGTTTTGCAAGACTGCAAATACCTTTGGATATGTACTTTTAAATGAAAAGTGTGGCATGCATTTTGACCTAAAACCAGAGAAAATTAATGCAAGGTACTGCATGCCAAAAGACACATTAAAAAAAAAAAAAAGAGGGTTAACAGTACTCAGAATTAAATTTATCTGAGTTCCACAGAGGACCCCAAAACTATGAAATCACAGTTAAAACAGGCATCTTTCAACTACCAGTAATAGTTAACCATTAACTGTCCGCGTCCATTCACCTTTATGTTTACTTGTTGGCCGGGAATTGTACTTAAGTTCCCTTAGTGGACTAACAATGGAAGCCACCATTCATTCTGGTATGCATGTAATATCTGCACAGATTTTTGCTACTGAACAGTGGAAGAATATTTGAATCCTTGAAGTTACATGTGAAGTATTGGCTAGACAAAGCTTTAAAACTAAACTGCAGTCATAATGGATGGGCAGCAGGTAGAAATAATATGGAGACATTCATGGGAAAGAGAAATTATTTAAAGTCTCTGGAAAGCCCAGTGCTTCCCCCATGAATACAAGATGTTGCTTCCCTTACAAGTTTCCAGTTACTTAAGTGAAAGATAATGCAATAAAGATATACCTCTACTTAGTATGACATTGTATCATATCATATTGGTATGTTTTTATTAATGTGGAAAGTAGGCATGACTTCATATGAATTTCTTTGTGGAAACCCATAATCTTAGAATCAAAGATACTGAAGGGAGATGCAGCTATCTTACAGTGAACTCCCTCCATCCTCAGACACAGTGTGTTTTTCCACAGCTGGCTGTGGGCCTTAGAATAAAGCAGGTGCAAGACCCTTAAAGGAATACCCATACCACATGCATCAAATGTAAAGAAATTCAATAAAAATAATGTCTGAAAAAGAGACTCATCCTAATGAAACAAAGATTTAGCCAGCTTTTACTGAGCAGAGTTTACAGGCACGAAACTGGCAAATAATAAACCTGATGTCTATTGCCTTTCATATACATATTTATCGGTTTCAATTAAGTTGGAAGTTTGCCACATTTAAACTTAGCTCTATCATTCGGACTCTCCTGTGCAAATGTATAGGTTGTGCTTGTATAGCTGAATCCATTTAGGAATTTTTAGTCAGATATTTCCCTTCTGTCTTCTGGAGACAGTTAATATAAAAGATGCTGATGCACACTCTACACTTCACGTATGGTGCTAAAAACCTGCTAGTTGAAGAAAGGTAAAGAAATGGTTTTGATCAGCGAGAACAGTGGAAGGTCAGGTTTAAATAGGTGTATAACCTCAGCCAGGCTTGGCTTTAGCAGGTATCTCTGAGTGACTATGCAAATATTGATGTTTACTAAACACAGAATGCTGAATACGCTACTTGAAATTAAAACCAAATACAAAATAGTAACATATCAGCTTTGGGCAATGTTTTGAATATATTTATCAGAAAACTAACACTAGAAAACTGTGAGATAAAAGAATATCTACATTTTGTGACAAAAAGAATCCTTTGAAATAGAGCATGAGTTCTTGTACCAATGTGGTTTTGCAGGTAAGACCTTTTTTCTATACTCCTAGATGTTATCAGTTAGACTTCGAGTGACATTAATAACACTGGATCAAAGACCCTAAGGAAAATGAGGAGAAGCTGACTAAGAACTTCTCCTCATGACTCCTTACATGGTGGTCATGACGGAATTCTTTGTCTCCCCTCACAGTGTCTTGTATCATTGTGGGGTTTCTTTAATAAATTTGTTGATTAGTATTTCTTAATCAATGAAATGCAACAAGGGCAAGTGTAGAGCCTTGCATCTGGGCAAGAACAACCCCATGTACCAGTATAAGTTGGGGACAGACCTGTTGGAGAGCAGTGTAGGGGAAAGGGACCTGGGCGGTCCTGGTGGGTAGCAGGATGACAACGAGCCAGCAACGTGCCCTTGTGGCGAAGAAGGCCAATGGCATCCTGGTAAGTATTAGAAGGAGTGTGGTTAGTAGGTTGAGAGAGGTTCTCCTCCCTCCTCTACTCTGGCCTGGTGAGACCGCATCTTGAATATTGTGTCCACCTCTGGGCCACTCAGTTCAAGAAGGACATGGAACTGCTTGAGAGAGCAGAGCCACAAAGATGACTAAGGAAGTGGAACATCTGCCTTATGAGGAAAGGCTGAGGGAGTTGGGTCTTTCTAGCTTGGAGAAGAGGAGACTGAGGGGTGACCTTATTCATGTTTATAAGTATGTAAAAGGTGAATGTCAGGAGCATAGAGCCAGGCTCTTCTTAGTGACGTCCAATGATAGGACAAGGGGCAACAGGTGCAAGTTGGAACATAGGAGGTTCTGCATAAATGTGAGAAAAAACTTCATGGTGAGGATGACAGAGCACTGGAACAGGCTTCCCAGGGAGGCTGTGGAGTCTCCTTCCCTGAAGATACTTAAAACCCCCCTGGACACGTTCCTGTGTGACCTGATCTAGGTGATCCTGCTCCAGCACGGGGGATTGAACTAGGTGATCTTTTGAGGTCCCTTCCAATTCCTAACACTCTATATTTCTGTGATTCTGCGATAATCAGCATACTGGGGAAGGACTACAGGCACAGTTAAACTATCAACAGTGAGAAATTGATCATAAATCATAAAGGGATTATTTATCTTTCCTTGAGGAGTTGAAACTTTTTACAATATCTTCAGTGAAGAAAAATATTTTTTCTCTTTTCCTGTCTATTTTTCTGGACCATCCTGTTCATGAATTGCATCCTGGCTTCTGCAATTTATTCATTATTTTTGTGATGGTCTTCAGATTTTAAGGTTCACGTTGGTGGACTGGTGTGGCAAACAGACCCATTATTTTTGAAATGTCTTTTAAAGTCAGCTAATAAGAACTACGACTCCCATGAATCATCAGGGAGTCTTCCGGAAACAGGAAATTGGAAGACGGAAGCCGTGTTATCAGATGCGGCAGGCTATAAAAGCTCAAAAGAAAACAAAGCCTCCCTCTTTCCACTGTGACCTTCAAGAGAGAAAGTTCACTACTCCCAAGCCTCCCTCCCCTCCCCCCCCCCGGCCTCTCTCAGCCAGAGGGGAGGAGGGGGAAAACTGTCGCTGGAGAGCTCGCATGAACTGCTGCCTTGCCGGAGAGCAAGGAGGAAGAAGCAGCTATAGGAGTTGCCGGCAGAAGAGCAGACACTCCCCCCATGCCAACACTGGCCGCTTCTGGAACTGCGCCAAGTTCAAACGCCGAAAAGGTTTGGAGCCAGCGGGGGGGGAGGGAAAGCTACTGTCTCACTGTTTAAAGGAGCCAGACACCTTAAGAATCTGCGTGCCTAGTCACTTAAAGATACCCGATACTCTAAGAATGTGAGTGCCTTCCACTGCTGCTAGGGAAGCCTGAACCAAGTACGGTGGGGGAGGGGCAAAGGTGCGCTATTCCAATCTAGCGCCGCCGCGGAAGCAGTGCCAAGCAAAGCTGCTGCCTGCCCCGCATCCCCAGCACCGCTCCACGCTGAGGGCATTGTGCCTAAAACCAGAATAAATTACAGCAAGAAGTTGTTGCCGGCGCCACCCAATCCAGGGGTGCCACACCAAAGAAGCCACACAATTCCAAACTAGCGCCACATTGAAGAAGCTGCACGCCACCACTGAGTCATGAGCCGCGTGCCGCTGCCGAAAAATTGCAGCAAAAAGCCGTCATCATTGCTGTCTGAGAGACTCCGATCACGCCGAAAGCTGGCAAGTCACCACCATCATCAGAACCACCTGAGTCTGCTGACCGAGCGTCGTCGATCCAAACATCACCACACGCCAGAAGAGGGTAGAACTTGACATCTACACACACACGCACCACACCACACCAGGTTGACTAAGGGGGAGTGAGTTGGTGGGCCTGGTGTCCTTTCACATCGTAATATCTCCATAGAGTAAATAATGTTTTGTTTGAATATATCTGGTAATAAACTTGTTAAATAGTCATCGATCTCCATGGTTACCTACGAGCTTGTTGGGGTAGTATCTCGCTTTGCCCTCGATCCTCTTCCCTTTTGGGAGGCAGTACGGACGCTGGCACCCGGACCGCAACAACTGGGTTTCTTTCCCTGTTGTTCTCTGTAACATTTCCTTAGCTCTTATTCATCTGCTACCTCTGAATGGCGTTCGTGCTAGTACTTGACATAAAGGTCATATTGGTACAACTCTTAAAGCTTGTCTTGAATATGTTGACCCCCATTCTTTTCTCATAGTTGATTCAAGACGTTGATTTTTTTACTTAGAAATCAATAACGGAAAAAAAGGAAGACCTGGGGGCCAGTCAGTCTCACCACTATGCCTGGCAAGATCATAGATCGGATTCTCCCAGAAAATGTGCTAGGGCACATGGAATATAAGGAATTTGCACTTAGTAGAGCCAACAAGGCTCTACTAAGTGCAAACCATGACTAACAAATTTGGTAGGTTACAATGAGGTTACAGCATTGGTGGGTAAGGGAAAAGCAACTGACATAATCTACCTGGACTTGTGCAAAGCATTTGACACTGTCTCACTTGTCATCCTTGTCTCTGAATTGGTGATAAATGAATTTGATGGATGAACCACTCAGTGTATAAGGAACCGGCTGGATGGCTGCACTCAGAGTCGCAGTCAACAGCTCAATGTTCAAGTGGAGACCAGTGACAAGTGATTTTCCTGAGGGATGGGATTTGGGATTGGTTCTGTTCAACATCTTTGTCAGTAAGTTGGGCAGAAGGATTGACTGTACCCTCAGCAAGTTTGTGGATGACACCAAGCTGTGGTGTGGTTGATATACTGCAGGGAAGGGATGCCATCCATAGGGACCCTGACAGCTTTGAGTGGTGGGCCCATTTAAACCTCGTGCACTCATAGACCAGAAAGCCAATTGTATCCTGTTGTGTACCAATAAAAGTGTGGCCAGCAGGTTGAGGGAGGTGATTCTCCCACTCCCTCTACTCTCACGAGACCCCACCTGGAGTACTCTGTTCAGATCTGGGGTTCCCAGTGTAAGAAAGACATGGACCTGTTGGAGCAGATCCAGAACTGGGCCATGAAGAGCATCAGAAGGCTGGAACACCTCTCCTGTGGGGACAGGCTGAAAGAGTTGGGGTTGTTCAGCCTGGAGAAAAGAGGGCTCCAGGGAGACCTTACAGTGGCCCTCTAGTACTTAAAGGGGCCCTACAGGAAAGAAGGGGAGGAACTCTTTATCAGGGAGTATAGTGATGGCATGTGGGGTAATGGCTTTAAACTGGAAGAGGGTAGATTTAGATTAGACATAAGGAAGTAGTTCTTCTGTGGTGAGACACTGGAACAAGTTCCCTGGAGAAGTTGTGGATACCCCCTCTCTGGATGTGTTCAAGGCCAGGTTAGATTGGGCTTTGAGCAACCTGGTCTTGTGGGGGGTGTCCCTGACCATGGCAGGGGGGTTGGAACTAGGTGATCCTTAAGGTCCCTCCCAACCTAAAACATTCTACCTTTCAAATTACAAGATAATGGTCTTCCCAATAAATTTTTATAACCTCCTGCAATCAAAGCTTTTGAATTAGTTAATAGTTCTTCCTAACTGCTACTGAAAATCTTTATGACTATTTCATAAAGACGACAGTGTTGAAAAATTGTTTTTGGGACCATGCTGATCATGCTATTTTTCCAAATCTTTTCAAGGTTATAAATGCTGTTATCTTTTGGTTATCATTTCTGGGTGTTCACCACTGTCATTTTCATTACAAGATTCTGCTCTTGCTAGGAAAACAAACTTATTTATTTTATTATTTCTATTTCTGAAGTTATGCTCCTTTTGGGACATTAATATCTATATTTTCATCTTTCATTGATGAAACAATTAGCCCATTTTGGTTTTATTTGCTTGCTGTTTCCTGGGTCTTTTGTTTACCATTAATACACAGAGCTGAGCTGGATAATGTCATCAAGAAAATCAGCATTAGAATTTGTTCATAAATCCAAAAGATATCTTCTTTATGCTTTAAGTCTAATACTCAAATTGCATGAACAATTGTGAGATACAGAAAACCCTTAAATAGCATTGGTTACTACTACAAACCACCAAAGGATGTTTTCCAGCATCTCTAGCTTCAGTGTTGCTCTATTTGTCACAGTGTTGCCTATTTGTCTATCTGTTCATCTGTATTTTACAGCATGCCATAGTTTTCCAAAGATCGTCTCACATATTCCATAAAGCTGTTCTAGCAATTCAGACATTTTATCAAAAAAGTGCTTGTAGATCTGTATCCCTTTCAATCTACAATGTTGGAGAAGAATTTGCCCTGCATACAGGAACTCAATATTTTAAAAACCTCCCTGCTCTGCTCTTAGCTGAAGATCTATTTATTTCTTTATGTTCTGTGATGCTGCACATTTTTGAAATTCACTGAGACTTTTTACAGTAGGTAAAGTTGCCTTTCCTTCAAACTGTACTATAAAGTATTTTTCTTTTTTTTTCTCCCTTCATTTCACATTCTGTTTAAAAGCATATGGGAAGCCTGGAGGGTTGTTTTTGTCACTTGCTTTAAGCTTTTCTGTAGTTAAATGTATGAAATCTCTGATGAAAAATTCAAAGTGATCAACATAGAAGATACTGATCTGAGTACACATTCTGACTTCATTTTATTTTTTGTTTTAAGGAAGCTATAATTCAGGTTTTTAGAAAATGCATGAATAAGATGTATAAAATACCTATTATCTTGGCTGATACGGCAGTACCACCGTGGCATAAATATAGGATCCTGCAGAATATATTGAGCTTCATTATATATCAAACACTTATTTTGGAGAGGGTAGAGAAAGGTAAGAGGGAAGTAAATTGGGCAGCAGCTCATGGCTGCTGACATTGCTTCGATATCTCTATACAGTCTGCCAGGGAATCAAGGAAACATTGTGAAAATAGACCATGGGTTTAATGGAAAGTGCACGTTGAGGGAGAGCCCTGAACTCTGCAGAGCCCTCTGAGGGCTGTTTTCTTACTCTGCTCTTAAAGGCACTATTGCTTCTTGCCAGGACTTACTTTAGAGTAGTCAGTGAAGACCAAAGGAAAGCCATATACACCTTGCAGTTTCTTAAGGAAAATGGGATGATACATGTATACCAAGATGTGTTACAAGATCTGGCAGGAGTCGTAGGAAAGGGGAGACAATGTGAAGATTTTTACATGTGCTATACTAGGTACTTGAAATAGTCAAGTGTTATAGTAATTTAAATAATCAGCTGAAATACTCTTCTAAGTTCATAGATGAACATAATATTGTTTATTTAAATTCAATATTGATGTGGAAAAGTGTCATATCTTGACAGAAAGATAGTCCAAACATACCTTGGTTTCTCTGTTCTGTGACTACATGGATATATACAGACATGCACCCCACCCCCTCTCAATGTATTAACACAGAATAATTTTAACCTTTTCTGAAAAGCATAGAAATGAAAGGTGGAATTAATATAGTTTAAATTAAAACTAAGGTGTTTAATCAGCTGAACCTTCTTTTGCAAGTAACAGAGAATCCTATATGACCTGTGTGGGGAAACTGCATTGGATCTCAGAATCCAAGAACTGCCAAAGTTGTATTTGAACAGCCAACAGCCCTATGATTATATTAATGGACTGGAGGAACCAAGTACAAGCAGAACAGAGGTGGGAAGATGGATTGCCTACAAAATGCTAAATCCAGAACTTTATTGGCTGGTTTCTCTCTTTCTCCCACATACAATTTATTTTAAACCTAAGCTGATTTTGTTGTCAAAGACACTCTGTGGATTTCATCTGATCAAATGCAATCATCTGGAGTGTAGATGTTAACTTTCATCTCAAACCACTATTCCAATCCACCTATTATAGTCAATGTATGAGCATAACAGCAACCATACTTAGGCTGACCAGGGGTCCATCTACCTCAGGAAAGAGTAAGAACACATGTGGCACCTTTCCTGGTTATTATCCTGGTCTCCAGTTCTTTTAACTCAAAGGATTTTTGTGCAGTGCATGTAATATTGAGATTTTAGCAATTTACAAATTATTTCTTTTACATCTACTTATACAACCTTTTTTTAACACCTATAGACGCTTTAAGCAGCCACATAGTCCTTTGACATGGAGTTCCACAGATCTGAAGAATGACTTCCTTTTGTTCATTTTCAGTGTTGTTGATTTAATGAAGCTACAGTAATTTTCATTTAATGTCTTCTATTTTAATCAGGTTTTTTTTAGAAACACTGAACAGCTGATCTCTTTTCACCTTTTTGCAGGCCATTCATGATTTTGTAGCCCTTCACCATTTCACATCCTTTCTCCCTGTTGCCTCTTTTCCAGACTGAAGAGTACTAACCTGAAAAATGAATCTCATCCTCAAATACACGTCTAAAGAAGATCAGACAAACCCCACTTCAAAGGTGCCAGTTCCTCTTTACTGATTGCCAAGGAAGTCCAGGATGGCTAAACAGACATTTGTGCTGTGTATTTTTAAATTCAGATGAGATCTGTCTCATCCACTGTTTCTGTGAAATATCTGACTTTAAATGAGATATAAATATATTGAAATTAGTGAAGTTATTCCAGTGTGCAAGAAATTAATAGATCTGAGGTGGTCAAGTAAAAGTGACTATGAAACAATAGAATTTGCTAATTCATTGTGTACAGAGATAGGGAAATGAAAAATCCAGGCTCAGCCACCGTCTCAGCTGTTGCTCTATCTTCTTCCTTTATAGTTTCTGGTTTTTACTGCAGAGTTACTAATAAGGTTTTCTGCTAAGAATTAAAAATAAATACCAGTGTTATAATTAATAAATCTGATATATAGTGTTCATAACTAGTAGATATTTATTCATAAGTAAAAAATAAATACCACAATGCTCAGTAAATTAATCCTATTATTTTATTTGTGAGGAGACAAAATTAAGGAAACCAAATTTCCTTCCATTTGCTTTTAAAAATAATCACTTCCCTAGTAGCTTAAAGCTTTCCTCATCTTCTTTATTCATTAGCATTGCTGCATGCAATGCACAAAACTACCTGAAATCCCAGACGTCAGGTTGTGAAATGTCTTCACTCAGTGCCAGTGCCTGGCCACTTGGCAGAGCCCTACTTTATCAGCAGTCAGTCATGGTAGAAACTCTCAAAATTGCCTCGGGGTCAGTCATGTGCTCTTGGCTTTTATTAAATCTGTGAGGGGATTTGAGTCCTCCTGGTGCTATGTTCCATTTAGATTCATAGATGTAAAGGCCAGAAGGGACCATTGTGATCATCTATTCTGACCCTGTATAACACAAGCCACAGGATGCTCCTGATTTAATTCCTGTTTGAAGTAGAGCATATCTTTTAGGGGAAAAAGTATTCAGTCCTGTTTAATATTTCCAGAAGAATATGCCATGACCTCAGGCATGTTATCTGAAGCAATATTTATCCCCACTGTTAAAAGTGTACACCTTATTTCCGGAATGAATTGGCATGGTTTCAACATTCAGCCCTAGGCTTTTGTTGTGCTCTGCTAGATAGAAGAAGACATCCATATTTTGTCCTCCTTGTTATCAGGTCATGCTTTAACTTTTCCTTTGTTAAACTATGTGGATAGCTCTGCCAGTTTTTAGCTAGGAGGCTGCTTTGTATTAGCTTGACATGATTATTTACAGATATTGCAGATAGATGTCACCAAAATCCTCAATGAAAATCAGTGGAAATGGTGCTAAAATGGTTGTTATGGAAGGTTTCTAGCTCTAGCATTTAAGCAAAGTGGCTGTTTATTATGTGCAAAATACAGAAATGATTTTTTACAGTACAAACACCTGACACCTTGAATCATAACTTTAAGGACATTATTGAGGAGAATGAGCCAGGTTCTACACAGCAGTACATGGTTCCGGAACAAGGGGCAAACAGCATAACTTCCTACAAGTTCAGCTCAGACTTTGTAAGGTGAAGCTTTTTCCCATAAGGACAGTCAAGCACTGGCACAGGCTGCCCAGAGAGATTGTGCAAACTCCACACTTGAGGGTTTTCAGGCCACAGCTGGATCAGCCTACTCTGACCCAACAGCTGACTCTGCTGTGAGCAGGAGGTTGCACCAGGGATCTCCTGATGTCCCTTTAAGGCTGAATGACTTTTTAGTTCTACAGTGTCATAAGATGCTTCAAGACACACTAACATTAAAATCATTTCAGCTTTTTATATGGTTTTAATAGCATAAAAATTGTATAAATACCATAATTAGATGGGGTTTACAATTATGTTTGCATTAAATGCTTGTTTTTGAAGGCATTTGGTATTTTAGTTTATGAATAAATAACACAATATTTTCTTACTTAGATTTTTATTATAATGCAAAAAAAGTTTTTTTTAATGGCTACAATGTTGGCAAATAGATGTACACTGTTTACTCATGCACAGTGTAATCACTGTAAATGTTTATTGATATAGTCAGTATAGTTAAGAAATAGGATGACAGAAAGAGATGGTTTCCTAAGAGAATTAGGGAAAAGAATAGAATAGTTTCAGCTGGAAGGGACCTATAACAATCTAGTCCAGGTGCCTGCCCACTTCAGGGCTGACCAAAAGTTAAAGCATTTTATTAAGGGCATTGTTTAAATGCGACCTAAACACTGACAGGCTTGGGGCTTTGAATACCTGTCTAGAAAGCTTGTTCCAGTGTTTGACCTCCCTCCCCATAAAGAAATGTTTCATAGTGTCAAGTCTGAACCTCTTCTGATGAAGCTTTGAACCCTTCCCATGTGTCCTGTCACTGAATACCAGGGTCAGCATCTTATATTATATACAGTTTTATAGAAATATAGAAATGAAACAATCCATGAAAAGAAAAATCCCAGAATGAAGTTTGATTAAGAAAAATACAGCCTGCAGAAAATTTATGAAGCTTATACTCATTTGAATGTCACTATTATTGCATATTCAAAAATATTTGGATTTCTGTAGCTTGAGATAATAAATGTTGAGGTATGAAAATGCCTGCTGAATTGTGTATTCAAGCTTTCTACCATTTGCCCTGGTTACAATAAGCCAGGAATGGTCTCACTATGCTAAATACAGTGGTTAAATGGAATGTTTACTTTCCTTGATATTTTGATGTTTAGCTGGCCAATGACACAGAAGCGTAAAAATATCAGATCAGAGGTTTACAATTAGTGGGCCATCTACTATATCAGGTAAATCCCTTTGAAAGTCCTTTGAAGGTCAAAATACTTTTCAGAACAGCCAATTATGGCTGCATGTTTAACTATGTTAAATTATGTCCAGGCAAACAAATAATCCAGATCTTTCTGCAATAATGACACTTCTTTGTTTTTTTACCTCTGCCCTAAATTTGTTAATCTGTAAATCTGATGAAGAGTAACAGTTTCTTTTCTTCTTTAATGTTAATTTGAAAAAGAATCATGGCTTGGACCAAGGATCCCCATGTGTCCTGTTGGAAACACATGCCCTCAAGATGCTTCTCTCTTTACAGTTAAAAGTATGGATAAATTGTCAGTTTATTTCATGTATAGAACCTAAATCATGTTAATTTTATGTTTTGTTTTATCAATCAACATGTCATGCAAACTCAAGTCAAATTCCTTGCAAAGGTTTATATATAAGCATTTACATTCTATTAGCACTGCTACCTTTACCAAACTTGTAATCTCATTAAAATGGTATTATGTTAGTTTAATAACATTTATTTTGTACAGACTGTTGACTGGCATTAATTACCCTCTTTAATTCTTTATTACTTGTGTTTGATATCACTTGTTCCATTATTTCGCCCAGAATCAATATCAGGATGATGTCTAAAGGTTATTCCATTTAAATGTTGGCACAACATTTTCTGCTCTTGAGCTTCCTCCTTGCTCTAACAGTTAAAGAAAACTAGCATAAATTATCCAAGAATCTCTGTTTCAAATCATATTATAATAGGGGCTTACCTGTAAATGTCTATCTTCAGGAACTATTATTTCATGTTTTTCTTAGTTGCTGATAAGATATAATCACAGAATAATATTGTTTTTGTTGATGTATTTAAAAACACACAAAGATCATCATCTAGTGTCTTCATACTGCAATCTTTCATGTATACCTTTTGTTTCCTTTATATTCCTGTATACCATTAGTATTTAAACCAAATTATACTGAAATAAGGTGGTCCCATGTTGGCTCTTTCTGCTCACCTTCATTTTCTCACACCCTTAACAGCAGCACACAGGATCTCCTTATGGGGATTCTGAGACTCATTCCACCCAGTTTCATAGGATCTTCCTTGAGACCAAGCTACCAACTATGCCAGTTTTGTTGTGCTGGTTCAGCCATCATCATTTTATGCTGCCATCAGTTGCCTGATCACACAGGCCAACAGTGAACACAGCAACATCCCCCCACAAGTCTCCTTTTAAACAATCCTGCCATAGGTTCCTGTGGGCCCAGCTCCTCCACTGCCCACTGTGGTGCCAGCATCGCCTGCTGGACAC